>APFE030138453.1:52512-88337 GCA_000404065.3 Pinus taeda | reverse complement strand
ATATTTTTCTTATAAATACCACCCTGAACAATGTTGTGAGGGGTTGGTTGGTTGGTAGTAGTTGTTGGTCAGTCTTCTTTCTAGCATTGTCTCCGAGCAGAGACTCGCTCTGTAACTGTCATAATTTCCATAATCAAAGATTGCTGAAAGCATGGACTGCCAAACTACTTGATGTTTTCTCTTGGCCAAGGAATGATTACGGAATTACTGTGCTTCTACATGATCCAATAAGTGTTTCTCCCCTCTGTTTATTTTTATGTTTTTACCACCGTTCCGCCTCCTAAATCGCAGGAAAAAAGAATAGCTTAAGATTTGTTTCATTACACCTTAAGTTCAATTTCTGCATTTCTCGATGTTTTCTTCAGAAATAGTTATGAGCATGTATACTTGAATGATTGTGTTTATGCTGTTTCTTTCACATATGAATGCATGTTTAGGAATTCTTAATTGCTCCTAGATCCCATTCATCCATTTCTCCTCTTTGTTCAGCATGATGAAATGATTCTCTTTTGCCTTTCATCCCTGATTCCCATACCATACTTTCAGCCGATTGAAAATTGTATCCTGTGTGGCTATCCCGCTCCATATCCCCTTGTGACCAAGAAAACGCAAGAAAGCCTCAATCTGTGACTCCATGCCGTTCGAAAATTATCACACCTTACCTTGCCTCTTTGTTCGAGAATCCTACCTTCCATCCAATCACAAACAACACTCCCTTGAAGCCAGAAAGCTAGCCTAAAATCATCAACAAAAGTTGAATCATAAGGAGAGAACCCTCTCCGATTGCAGGTGGGCTAGAACCTGCAATCCAAAGATTGGTTTGTGGTTACCTCGGCCGTATCCCTATTAGCACTAGGGACAACCTGAGTGATAACATAATGGCGACCATACTGGGGAGCTCCTCAGATAAATCAATGAAACCAGTCTGCAGCTCTACAGAGGAAGAAACCGACTTGTAAAAGCCTCGGTTGACCTGTACCTATGTACTCCATTGGGAATTCAAGCACTTTGTTCATTTTTAAAACCCCACTGGAGAAAGTGCTCCTGTTATTTAGAACTTGTCATGCTTAGTTCTGATCTTTGATGGTGGACAGAGATCAGACACTTCAAAGTCTAGGCATCCACTTGGTGACTCCACTTCAATTTCAATCAAAGGCTCCACTGAGGAACGAACCAAATGTTACAACCAAGTACTCAATGTATTAAGAGTAAGAGAGAATGACCGAATCTTGGGAGGAACTTCCATTTGATGAAGCTTTAGATGAATGCAGAGAAATTTTATCAAAGTTTGAGCTTAATGAACAATTTTTCAGAGCAGTATTGTCGAAAATACCAGGCGGTCGGAATAAACTTTTCCTTGAGTTAGTTGTTGAAAAATATGAGAATGAAATTGAACTCTTGGAAGCTCAGATACAGTCTTATAATTTCCCCGACCCTGAAGAGTTTTACCAAAATCTTCCTCCCCCAGTCCACAAGGAAATAGTGCTATCTCCTGAATTACAGTTTGAGTATGATCTGGGTTCCAATGCAAAGACAGAAGGATTAGCTGCTAGGCTCATTACCAAAGATGCAACTACTTCGTCTGACCCAGAAGACTCGGAATCATGCTGGAGTCTCCCTTCCCCAATTCAGGAGGAAACACTGTTACCTAAGGGCCTACAGATTCTGTATGATTCTATTTTCAAGGCAAAGACAAAAGGACTAGCTGCTAGGCTCATTACCGAAGATGCAACTACTTCATCTGACCAAGAAGACCCGGAATGATGCCGAAGGCTCCTGTCCCCAACTCAGGAGGAAATACTGCTACCTGGAGATTTACAAACTCTGTATGATTCCACTGCCAGGACAGAGACAAAAGGGTTGGCTGCCAGGCTTACTACCGAGGACGTAGCCGATCCATCTGACCAAGAAGACTTAGAAGAAGTTCTCTCACATGATGATTTTAATGATCCAATTGCAAACTACATGGAACTTCTGCTTGACCCAAGTTCTATAGCATACTTTCTCAATGAAGACCACATACATCAATAGCAACTGTTATACGCCACAATTTTGGTTATAAGGGCATATACCCGAATGACGCTTTTACATTCAGAAACTATCAGTCAGCAAGTTCATTTGTTTCTCAGTTGCTTAAATGGCTGCACTGGTTGTTTGATTTCACCTAACGGCAAAGCAAGTGCTAGTTAGGGTAGGTAGGTAGGAAAAATAAGGCGCCCGGAGAAAACAATTTTGCAGAAGATAGCAAGAACTGAAGACCAAGGCGTTCTGACCTGCTGTTCTTGACTTCTCACAAGGAGAAGCCATCCCCGAGTGGAGCCACTATTAGCTTCCTGCTGTAGCAGGTTACTCATATTTCATGATTGACATTTTACAAGCCAAATATTTCATGCTTTGCATGCTGCAATGCTCCATATTTGCTTAACAGTCTCCAAGCGAAGAAGGATGCTTCAAATTCATTCAATTGCTTTCCAAATTTTGTAAAGTTATCCCAGTATCACCATTTTTCAGTTAAAGGGAGGACTAAACAGCCTAATCTTGGCCTCCCGAGGTTTAAATTTCCTGTTTTAGAATATAGAGAATGTAAATCTGTCCAAACAGCTTAATCTTGGAAGATTCTTAGATAGGTAGAGAAGTAGAGGAGCCCAACAGCTTAATCTGGGCCCTGGAAGAAATAAGGGTAGTATGTAGATAGGAAAGCATCAAAAGAAAAATGAATGATGGGTTTGCAAGTCTAAGTGCACCCCAAACAAAAGAAGAAAAAATGTTAGGTAAGTAGTCTGGGTAGGTAGTTCCGAGGTTGCTGAATCCTAATTGCTGACCAGTTCCAGATTTTCAAGTGTCATATCATTCAGGACACAATCAGCAAGAATTTGTATGCAAGAAACTCAAAAGAGGTATAGCTAATTCCCCTTCTCTGTTTCCCCCAATCATTAACTAACTTCCCCAAAAGAGGTCAAGATTTGCTTGACACCTCTTAAGTTCCATCATTTTCATAATGCTAGTTTGGGTAAAGATCTGCTTTACTCAAATTTGTTCCGTACTTTCTCTAAAGCACGGTTCTACCCCCTTATAACAGCCTAAGGTCACCTGAACTTAGCGCTTTCTTACCACCTCCATATTAACCACTAACATTATTATTTAGCTCCCTATTCTGCCCATCCCCCTATTAATATTAAGTAAAATCCCCCTACGTAATATCTCTCCCCCTGGTTGAAAAATAACCATAGGCACCCCCGGGAATTGTTCAGTTTATCTGAAACTTAGCAAGAACCCTTGACCTCCAAACCATCTCCCAAATACAATGGACTCCTTCCAAAGTATGAAATCCCTCTGAGGTAATCGGACCCCTTTCGAAACCTCGAAATGCCCTTCGCACCCACCCTCTTGCTCTTCTTTGCCCAAAGCTTACACTCCGCAGAACCTTAAAGCTAGATCGCATCGCAACATCGCACTTTCCTCTCCATGCAGGTTATCACCAATCCGTCACCACCTGACGCGATATTGCGATATCGGCGGTCGGCAGTCGTAAGCGCCGAATGTCCAACTCAAGCACCCTCCGTTCCCCGCCGATGCGATACTGTGATCGCTTCGGAGCTTCTTCATCGCATTACGTCCAGTATCAGCACCTCACCCCATCGCTCTGTACCAGGGACCCACCACAGCTTACGTCATCTGCCGTACAGCCGACGTCATGCTGACGTCAGTAGCCAAAAAGTCGAAACTTCGCGTAGGAAGAAAAATCACACTTCGGAGCTCCAAAACAAGAAACAGAGGCAGTTTTCGATGCGCGATTAGCACGAAGCGCTAATCGCACATCACTACGAGAAATAGGCCATTTCGAGGAATCTTCGGGGAATCTTTTGATTTATTGGCCCCTTGTGCGCCGAAAAGCCCGAAAATTGCCCGATCGTGCCGAAGTGATCCGGTTTAAAGACAGCATCAAATCAATGACAGAGTTAAAGTGTATTAGATCAAGTCATCAAGCTTCAAGCGTGTCAAAGAGTATCAGTCGACGGCGGAAGCCATCAATGTAGCGGAAAAGAGTATCAGCGAAAATCTTGAGCAGCGGGCTGAAGCAGGAGAACATTTAATATCTTCCAGCAGATTCATAGAAAGACGGCGAAACCACTGAAAGCCCTCAAATCATAATTATTGCGCATTTAACTCACACCAGAGCCGAACTGCAGTTCCCAAAACACAATCATTCCAGCAGCACCGCATCTAGCCCCCATGGGCCACCTCGTCACCTGTTCTGATTCAGCTGCCCCCAGCGCAGCCAAAAAGATTTACTTGCATTTAATTCCAGCAACACTTAGATTTTTGAAGAGTTTTCTAGCGGACCTGTCTAGGTTACTTGTAATGATGTATTTTCGATATTTTTCTTATAAATACCACCCTGAGCAATGTTGTGAGGGGTTGGTTAGTTGGTAGTAGTTTTTGGTCAGTCTTCTTTCCAGCATTGTCTCCAAGCAGAGACTCGCACTGTAACTGTTATAATTTCCATAATCAAAGATTGCTGAAAGCATGGATTGCGAAACTACTTGATGTTTTCTCTTGGCCAAGGAATGATTACGAAATTCCTGTGCTTCTACATGATCCAATAAGTGTTTCTCCCCTCTGTTTATTTTTATGTTTTTACCACCGCTCCGCCTCCTAAATTGCAGGAAAAAAGAATAGCTTAAGATTTGTTTCATTACACCTTAAGTTCAATTTCTACATTTCTCAATGTTTTCTTCAGAAATAGTTATGAGCATGTATACTTAAATGATCTTGGTTACGTTGTTTCTTTCACATATGAATGCATGTTTAGGAATTCTTAATTGCTCCTAGGTCCCATTCATCCATTTTTCCTCTTTGTTCAACATGATGAAATGATTCTCTTTTGCCTTTCATCCCTGATTCCCATACCATACTTTCAGCCGATTAAAAATTGTATCCTGTGTGGCTATCTTGCTCCGTATCCCCTTGTGACCAAGAAAACGCAAGAAAGCCTCAATTTGTGACTCCATGCCCAATGGTTCGAAACTTATCACATCTTACCTTGCCTCTTTGCTCGAGAATCCTACCTCCCATACAATCACAAACAACACTCCCTTGAAGTCAAAAAGCTAGCCTAAAATCATCAACTAAGGTTGAATTAGAAGGAGAGAGCCCTCTCCGATTACAGGTGGGCTAGAACCTGTAATCCAAAGATTGGTTTGTGGTTACCTCGGCCGTATCCCTATTTAGGAGCACTAGGGACAACCTAAGTGATAACAGTAAGAAAGCGCTAAGTTTGAGAGATCTTAGGCTTCAAAGGGGAGATAGAACCTTATAGAGGAAGTATGGATCCTCCTTGAGTGAATCAGATCTTCACCCAGGCTAAATGACGTGGAAAATGATGAAACTAAGAGATGTCAAGCAGATCTTGACCCCTTTTTGGGAAGTTAGTGAATGATTAGGGGAAGAGGAAGAAAGGGAAGTTAGTTATGCCTGATTTGAGCTTCTTCACATGAACTGCCTGATGACTGTGACCTGGATGGATGTAATGCTTGAAAAATGTGGAGTTGATCACAAATCAACCTTCAGCAACCTCAAACTCCCTACCCAGCTTACTTTGCCTAAATTTTTTTCTTCTTTTTGGTTCCGGTGCACTTAGACTTGCAGACCCAACATTTGAATTTTTCTTTTTTATGCTTTCCTATCTACAAACTACCCTTATTTCTTCCAAGAGCCCAGATTAAGCAGTTGGGCTCCTTTGATTCTCTACCTATCTAAGAATCTGCCAATATTAAGCTGTTTGGACAGATTTTCATTCTCTATATTATAAAACAGGAAATTGAAACCTAGGGAGACCAAGATTAGGCTATTTGGACCTCCCTTTAACTGAGACTTGCACAAAACGGAGTAAGTCTTCTAAATCAACCTACAGAAGATGGACTTTGAGTAGCCTTCTTTCCTTGGTGACTGTTTAGCAAATATGGAGCATTGCAGCATGCAACGTACGACATATTTGGTCTGTAAAAATGTCAATCATGAAATATGAGTAACCTGCTGCAGCAGGAGGCTAATAGTGGCTCCACTTGGGGATGGCTTCTCCTTGTGAGAAGTCAAGAACAATAGGTCAGATTGCCTTGATTCTTCTGTTATTGCTCTACTTTGAACTTGTTCGTTCTGACTGTTGGATTGATTTGAATCTTTGGACTGGTAACAACTCTTTCCTTCACTTGTGCTGCTGTTAAACTGTAAAGCACTGCCTGCTTTCTTCTATGTGCTTTAGCAACCTGAATTCTTGCAAAGATAAAATCAAAACGCTGATATATACAAACATTCTATGTACAGAAAATAATACCGCCTGTTCTTTTCAATCAAAAGGATCATTGTAGTGCTTTAGCATTCGGCCATTGACAGGGCCTTCTTCAGCTGTGCTGCTGTCTAGAGATTTTAGAAAATAAGTATTATTGCCTTGCACAACGCTGATGATGTATGGACCTTTCCAGAGAAAATCGAATTTTGCATGTTTGCCCTTGTCTTCTCTTCGTGAATCCCATCTTAGAACTTTGCTGCCCACCCAGAAATCTTATGCTTTGGTTTTCTTATCAAACATCCTTTTGAGTCTTTCTTGCAACATTTGAGCTCTATCAAAGACTTGCTCTCTGGTTTGCTGAAGATGAATGGTTTGATTAATTCTTCTCTGCATGTCGTTTGGTTCAGCCTGAATTTCCTGCAACAATTTAATAGTAGGAATGCCCAAAGATGAAGGGAATTTGGCTTCCATGCCATATACTAATTCATAAGGGCTCATCCCAATGGATTTCTTGGTGGAAAGTCTGTCTACCCACAGAGCATTTGTGAGCTTCCTATGCCAGTTCTTTTTGTTTTCCTCCAGCAATTTCTTTATGACATTGATGAGGCTTTTGTTGGAAGATTCGGCCAAGCCATTACCTTGAGGGCAGTAAGATGTGGAGTGGCCTAAGGTAATGTGGTATTTATGGCATAAATTAATCATTTTTTTGGATTTGAATGCAGTAGCGTTGTCAGTGATGATCTTCTCAGGGCAGCCGAATCTAGAAAGGATATTGCTCTCAAGGAATTGGATAATGGTGGAGTCGTTGGCTTGTCTACATGGGATGGCTTCAATCCACTTGGTAAAATAATTAGTGGCTGTTAGAATCCACTTGTGTTGGCCTAAGGAAGAGGGATGAATTTCTCCAATGAAGTCGAGACCCCATTGTTTAAAAGGTTTCTCGATTGAAATGGGTTTAAGGGGCAAGGGCAGTAATTTTCTTTTCCCTTCAAAGATTTGGCATTTGTGGCATGAGACAACAAACTTTTTTACATCTGCAAATAGAGAGGGCCAGTAATAACCAGCCCTTAAGATCTTGTCAGCCGTGGACTTCCAATATAAGTGTCCTCCACAGTCCCCTGCATGGAATTCTTTCATCATGATGTTAGTTTCATTCATAGTTAAACAATTAAGAAAAATACCTTTATGATTTTTCTAAAGCAAAGCACCATCTATAACAAAAAATTTTGATGATTTCATCCTTAAAAATATTTTCTTGGTTCTGGACAATCCTGGGGGAGCACACAGGTTTAACAATACAAAGCAAATATCAGCATACCTTGGGGATTGCAAGAAGGTTTTACTGATCTGTGGAGTCGCCAGCTCCTGTTCATTGTCCAGTTGATTAATGTCTAAGGCTTGGAAGTTTGTTTCGGACATCAGTTTGGCTAATCCTTGTCCTTTTATCAGCTTGGTGGGTTTTATTTCAATGTCGTATTCTAGGATGCTGGCAATCCACTTGCCTCTTTTTCCTTCTATTCCCTCTTGAGTTAATATATCCTTTACAACAGCGTTAGGGACATAGGCAATCATGTGGGAGTATAAGATGTAAATTATGAAGTCTTTAATGGCTTTGATCAAGGCATAGGCCTGTTTTTCCATAATCTGATATTTCAAGGGTGCGTCTCTCAAAGCTCGGCTGAAGAAAGCAATTGGTTTTTCGTTGCCTTGATCATCTTTTTGTAACAGGACAACAGCTGTAGTGTGTTCAGATGCAAAGGAAAAAATGATAAAATCTTTGTCGAATTGAGGACTGGTGAGGACAAGTGTTTGAGTTAGGGAAGTATTTATACTTTCAAAAGCCTGCTTGGTTTCAAGGGACCATTTTACCTTGGCATCTTTCTTCAACATGTTTCTCAATAGCCTTATTAGCTCGGCTAGGTTCGCGATAAATCTCCTTAGGAAATTGATCTTTCCAAGGAATGCTTGCAGTTCTTTCATGTTTCTTGGATATGGGATTTGAAGGATAGCTTGAATTCTTTCTGGGTCAATTCTAATCCCATCTTTTGATATGATATGCCCTAGAAGCTTGCCTTCCTCAAGGGCAAACAGGGACTTCTTAGGGTTCAAGGAAATGCCATATTTCCTGCATATCATGAAAATTTGCCTTAAGTGCTTAAGGTGCTCTTGGTCAGATTTGGAGAATGGGGTCAGGTCATCAAGGTAAATTACGAGGAAATCATGTATCTCCTTGTCAAATGCAATATCCATTGCCCTTTGAAAGGTAGCACCAACGTTTTTCAGCCCGGAAGGCATTTTAACGTACTTGAATGTTCCCCACGGTGTGGTAAAGGCTGTCTTGTCTTGGTCGTCTGGGTGAACAAGTATCTGATTGAATCCTGAAAATCCATCTAGTAAAGAAATTCTAGAGGAACCCACTACTCTTTGTAAGATATGGTCCATTTTGGGCAAAGGGTAGTGGTCTTTTAGAGAGACCTAGTTTAAATTTCTCAAGTCTACACACAATCTTATCTCTCCTGTTTTTTTCCTAGTGGGAACTAAATTAGACACCCATTCAGAGAATATGATGGGTGCAATGATACCAGCTTCAAGCATTCTCTTTATTTCTTTTTCAATCAAGGGAAGAAGCATGGGGTTGATTCTTCTAAGTTTCTATTTGAATGGTTTTTTATTTGGTTTTAGGGGAATGGTATGCTGGATCACTGTGGTGTCATAGGACTTCATGTCCTCATAACTCCAGGCCAATACATCTTGGAATTCTTTGAACAAATCCACATATTTTGGTTTTTGATCAGGGGGCAGATTTTTGGACAGCTTAATCATTCTGGGATGTTCTGCTGTTCCTATGTTGCGTTCTTCTATGGCAGCATTCAGAGGTTCTATCTTTGGCTTTTTGGGCACATCATTGTCATCAAACATGTCTTCCAATGGAGTAAGGCCGACAGGCAGAATATTACTCTTTAGATCAATAAACTCATCCTCTGCTTTGGTTGTTTCCTCTAAACAGATTTGTTTCAGCTGTTCTATGTTTGTATTGTTAAAAACAATTGGGTTAAGGATTTGTTTAGCTGTTGCAGCTGTTACAGTCAGGTGATTTTCTTCTGCTAGCTGTTGTGAGTCGGTCTCGGCATCCATGTCAATGTTTGTGTTGGAAAATTCGTCCTCCAGAGTTAAGAAACTGTTAATCTGTGCATCATTTTGAAAGACCTGCCAATCCTTGACATTGTTAGGGATCGAAGGTGTGTGTTTTATTTCAACGGTGAAATGGTGATTTGGTTCAAAGGGGAGCTTGCATGTGCTAGCGAAGGTTGTTGGACTATGGGCATGAATATTATGATCTCTTACAATTTTGGCAAGCCTGGATTCACTGAAGGCATTGAGTAATTCGGTGGTAGCAGCTCTGTAAGCTCTCATTCTACTATCATTAGCGACAAAGTTGCCTTTCATTTGTTGTATAATCAAGTCAGAGTCACCTAGGATGGACACTCTAGTAGCTCCTAGGACTTAGAGTAACTTAAGGCCTAAGAGAAGAGCTTCATACTCTGCCATGTTGTTCGTACATCTGAAATTGAGTCTATAGGCATGGCCTTATGCGTGGTTATCATATGTATTTTAAATCCAAACTCCGGCCCCTGCTCCTAACTTGTTAACCGAACCATCAATCTCCAAATACCATGTGTTTTTTTGTTTGAGGTTTGTATTGAGAGTTTCAATTTCTTGAGGATCGGACAAACTTACAATTTCTGTTTCGGGGTGTTCTTCTTGCTGTTTGTTGGTTTCCTTGGCTGTTGAGACAATTTCATGGGTATTGGCAACCGATTCCTCATTGATGTACGTTTCTTTCTCCAAAGATAACAGCTTATCATCAGTTGGAGGGCTGGTGTTATCATTAAATAAAATAAAAGAATCCATATCAGAATGGATTGAGTAAATCAGAAAAATTTGGGGCTTTTCCTCACTGCTTACCACATACTTCATTAATGTTTCTCTATATAGTCTCTTTGGTTGCCCAAAGACAGATATAGTGGCGTAAGAGAGGTCGAGTTGAAGGGATCCTTGCAGTTTTTCTCCCCACGATCTAGATAGGAGCATGCCATACTTTGTGGGAATGTCAACAACTACTACGTCCATTAAGATTATCTTATTGGGAAATTGGACTAGAGAGACACAAAGGTCTTTGATCAAGCCTAGACATTTTACTTGACTTGAGTCAAAGGAATATAGATCTTTGTACGGTCTTGTGACATCAAGGTTCAACCTTTCCATTACAGCTTTGGGATAAGGTTATGTGAGGCACCTGAGTCAAACATAACATTATGCAGTATTTTGTCATGTATGTGCAGACTGACATAAAAAGGTGGGATAGGTCCATATGTTGATTTTCCATTAACTTCTGGACCAAACAACAGCTCAGGGGTATCGTCCAAAATGTTTACATCATCCCTTACCTCTGGTAATTGAAGTGACCTTTGAATTTGTTGCCTATGTACATCATGTTTGGCAAGTTCTGAGAGTGGAATGGATATCTTGAGTTTTCCAATCTCTGCTTCTAAACTGAATGGTTTTTCCAATGAGCTCTTGGTGTTGAAAACAGTTGAATTCTCTTTTTCAGACATACTCTCTATGTTTTCTTTTGGAATGTCTATGTCATGATGTATGACAGTTTGTGGTATTTCTGTTTTGAGAATATTTTTAGGAGTGGTATTCAGATTTTCTTTTGGGGAGGAGGGAGGTGGAGGCCGATCAATAGGAGAGTGCGTATCTGTTACATCCTCCACAGTTACCTGCAGGTTCGTGAGAGGGTCATCAGCCGGATTTGTTGTGGTGATATTGAATTTCATTTTGGTGGGCTTTTTACTACCTTTTGTTTCGCTAGATGCAGGGACATCAATGGTCCTTGTTCTTAATTTGTATTACTTGTGCACCTCGTACATAGCAGTATCATAACCTTGTTTAAAATCGAAGGACTCTCTCGACTTGGTGTGAAATTGTTTTGCATCAGGGTATGGTCGGTCTTGTTCCGTAAGAAAGATTTGTTGTTCATTTTCTGAATCTATCAAGTTCATATGAGTCCCATCTGTGGGCTCAGTGGATGTAGATGCCTCCGCATAGTTTTCTTGGAAAGGCAGCCTAATATCATGGTCGGGACTAGCCCTTCCAACGTTTGTGTTTTGAGTTTTTCAAAAGTTTGGGTTCCTTATGGCATTGGGCTGTTGACCTTCCCATGAAGTTTTCCTCTCAACATTGTCTACTCTATCTCCCAGCCTGTGGATGCCACTGATGATAGCATCTAGCTTTTGATCGAAGGCTGAGGGTTCTTCTTTAAAAGTGGTTCTTCTCTCAGTTCTAGCTCTGTTTCTTTTAGCAATTAGATTTGCTTCCACACTAACAGCCACATCTTGCATTTTTGCAAGCCTTTGAGGGGCTCTTTCCCTTAACTGATATGCCATCTCGGCATCAAAGCCATCAGGAAATTTGTATAAAGCCAGATCAGGTGGAGGTCTTAAATTTTGTGGTATTGCACTGTAAACATTATTAAACCTTACACAGTAATCCAAAACTGTTTCCTGAGGTCCTCTTTTGATAATATCATACTCAAATAGTATGTGTATGGGATCTTTCCTTTTCTCCCGTCTGTTAGTAAATGCCTGGTATAATGCTTCAGGGTTTAATATGGAATTTGGTGTAAGTGCCCTAAACCAGGTTCTGATATCACCGGTCAAACTTTGGACAAAAATCTTCATTCTTACACTGTCATCATCAATTTCATAACTCTCGAAATAATCTTGCATTTTCTTTGTATGTTGTAGGGTGGTGCAGGAGTTTGTGCCATCAAAATAAGTGATTTTTGTCTGGTAGTCCTAAGGCATAGCCCCGGGATTAGCAGGCAACTGTAAGGGTGCATATCTAGCCATGATGATGGGGATAAGCAGAAAAGCTAGGGCAGTTGGGATAACGTGAACAACCGGGGTAGAAGGAGTAGTAGTAGTAATAGGAATATGGGATGGAGGTGTAGAAGAGCTGCTCGGGGAAGGGGGTGAAGAACTAGGGGAACTTGGAGTTGACCGGAATAAAACTTTGACAGGGGTTGGAAAACTGCTTGGCTGAACTGTCTCAGGACTCGCAGCAGTTGGGTCTTCTTTTTGTTTTTGTTTTCTAATGATCTTAGGAATTAAATTCGGATTTTCAAAAATAGCTTGGCTATTTGGATCAGGATTTGATCGTGTATTACGCGTTTGTTTCTTAGGAGCTAGCTTCTGCTCTATTTTTTGGGAACTTTTTCTAAAAACACAACAACACAGGTCGGCCGAAGCTTTCAAAGGTCGGTTTCTTCCTCTGTGGGGTTTCTAAAAAACAACACAGGTCGGCTGAAGCTTTCAAAGGTTGGTTTCTTTCTCTGTGGGGTTGTAGACTGGTTTAGTGAGATTATCTGAGGAGTTCCCCAGTGGAGTCGCCATTATGTTATCACTCAGTTGTCCCTAGACTCCTGTAGGGGTACGACTGAGGTAACCACAAACCAATCTTTGGACTGCAGGTTCTAGCCCACCTGAAATCAAAGAGGGCTCTCTCTTAATGATTTGATTTTGTTGATGATTTTTAGGCTAGCTTCTTGGTTCAGGGGTTTTGTTTCGGTTTGGAAGGAAGGTAAATGCTTTCAGGTAGAGAGGCAATTCATGAAGTGATAAGTTTCAAATCATTGGGCATGGAGTCATGGGTTAGGATTTCTAGTGCGTTTTCTTGGTCATAAGAGAAATATGGAGCAGGATAGCTGCACATAACACAATCTTCAAACTGAAGGATGAATGATATGTAAGGAATGAGAGGCACTTAAGAATCTCTCACTTAGCTTAACAGAGGGAAGGATGATCTCTATCTAGGCGCAATGAAGAATCCCTGGATAACAGTCATGTGTGAGAAGGTTAAGGCGAACATGAGCCATGCGGAATTCATATTTATGCCTAAATAGAGGAAAACATAAAGAAACAACAAAAATTGAGCATATAGTGTATTTAAACAAATTCTAAGCTATTCTTCTTTTCTGGTGTTTAGATGGTAACTTATGAAATGGAAAACATAGGTAAGAAGCACTTATTGAATTATGTAACAACACGAGAATTCCATAATCACTCTTCAACTATTAAACACAGTGAACAATCCATTCTCCAAAGCTCATAAGCAGTCTTTGATTATAGAAACTATTAGGTATTATAGTGCGAGTCTCTCCTGGAGCAAAATCAGCTAAGGATAGTTTGCTGACTACCCACCACCCAACCCCCTAATACAGTATTGAGGGTTGTATATATAAGCAAAATATCTGAGGTCATTTATTACAATCAACCTAAAATAGGTCTGCAAAAAGAGCTTTTCTAAACCTAAAATTGTGCCAAAATTAAATGCAGGTAAATATCTATTGAACTGTGTCAGAGGTAGCTGGATCAAAAAGAGTGCAATGTGGCCTTTGGAGGCTCGATGCAGTACTGCTGGAATAACTATGCTTTGGGACCTGCAGCTCTGTTCTGTTGTGAGTTAAATGTGCAATAACCGTGATTTGAGAGTTCTGAGTGGCCTCGCCGTTTTCTTTGACTTTGCTGGAAGGTATTTAATTTTCACCTGCTTTGGGCCGCTGTTAAGATCTTCGCTGATACTTTTTGCCACTACATTTATGGTCTTTGCCATTTTCTGATACTCTTTGACATGCTCTCTTTCTGAAAATATGATCTGATACACTTTAATCTCTCTCTCTGGTCTCTTTCTGTCTTCGAATCGGTTTAATTGGGCGAAATCAAGCAATTTCAGGCTTTTTCGGTGCAAAACAGGCCAAGGAATCAAAAGATTCCCTAAAGATTCCCCAGTATTGCTTATTTCCCATAGCAATGCGTGATTAACGCTTTGCGCTAATCGCACATCGAAAACTGCCTCCGTTTCTCATTCCGGAGCTCTGAAGCTCGACTTTTGCATTTGCGCGAATTTTCTGTTTTCTGGCTGCTGACGTCAGCATGACGTTAGCTGTACGATGGATGACATTAGCTAGGTGACGTGGCAGGGTGACTCATATGTTAAAGCGATGCGATCGCAATATCGCATCGGCGGGGAACGAGAAGGTGTTTATTTTGGAAATGCGATGCTTGCGACTACCGATCGTCGATATCGCGATATCGCATCGGGCAACGAAGGAGGGGGCACACCTATGTGGTAAAATATTGCGATATGGCAATGCGAGATGTCTCACTAGGGCCTGAAGGGTGTTAAGGGAATCGGCAAGGGTTTATTGCGATCTGAAGGAGTGAGTATGTGGGTTTGAAAGGTATTTGAGGCCTCGGAAGGGGTCCGTTAACCTAAAAGGGATTTTATACTTTGGAAGGAGTCTATTGCATTAGAAGATGTTTTGAAGGGGCAGCATGAGTGTTCTTGCCAAGTTTCAAATAAACTGAGCAATTCCCGGGGGTACTTATGGTTATTTTTCAACTAGGGGGAGGGGATATTTACATAAGGGGATTTAACTTCATAGTTTTAGTAGGGGGATGGGGAAAATATAGGGAGTTAAATAATAATGTCAGTAGTTAATATGGTGATAGTAAGAAAGCGCTAAGTTTGAGAGATCTTAGGCTTCAAAGAGGAGATAGAACCTTATAGAGGAAGTATGGATCCTCCTTGAGTGAAGCAGATCTTCTGCCAGGATAAATGACGTGGAAAATGATGAAACTAAGAGATGTCAAGCAGATCTTCACCCCTTTTTTGGGAAGTTAGTGAATGATTAGGGGAAGAGGAAGAAAGGGAAGTTAGTTATGCCTTATTTGAGCTTCTTCACATGAACTGCCTGATGACTGTGACCTGGATGGATGTAACGCTTGAAAAATGTGGAGTTGATCACAAATCAACCTTCAGCAACCTCAAACTACCTACCCAGCTTACTTTGCCTAACATTTTTTCTTCTTTTTGGTTCGAGTGCACTTAGACTTGCAGACCCAGCATTTGAATTTTTCTTTTTTATGCTTTCCTATCTACGAACTACCCTTATTTCTTCCAAGGGCCCAGATTAAGAAGTTGGGCTCCTTTGATTCTCTACCTATCTAAGAATCTGCCAAGATTAAGCTGTTTGGACAGATTTTCATTCTCTATATTCTAAAACAGGAAATTGAAACCTAGGGAGACCAAGATTAGGCTGTTTGGACCTCCCTTTAACTGAGACTTACACAAAATGGAGTAAATCTTCTAAATCAGCCTGCAGAAGATGGAATTTGAGTAGCCTTCTTTCCTTGGTGACTGTTTAGCAAATATGGAGCATTGCAGCATGCAAAGTGTGATATATTTGGTCTATAAAAATGTCAATCATGAAATATGAGTAACCTGCTGCAGCAGGAGGCTAACACAATCTTTGAACATTGTTGGCTAGAAGTAACCTGCTCGCAATTTTTTTGGTGTCGTAGCATAACTAGATTGATGCTCCCCACATGCACCTGAATAGTAGCCATTCAGGACTTTTTTGACCTCCTCAAGGGTGAGGCACCTCCGCAGAACTGTATCGATACCACGACGGTAAAGAGTATCACCAATGATCTCGTAGTCTTTTGCTTGGTATCGAATACGTCGTTGTTCAGAGTGTGAGGTATTATACCTATATGTTTGTGTCTGAAGATAAATGATTGTATCGCCGTACCACAGATTGCTTGAAGATATCAGAAACAACTTTTCATCCACGATTGCTTCTTCAGATGTAGCATCGTTGGACGACAATGGGAGATCGCATAGTAACTCCGTGAATACCGGGGCTTTCTTTGATTTGGATTTTTTGAATTCAAAATCAAACTCTTGTAGAATTGCTATTCATTTTGAATATTTGCCCCCTAGAAACTATCGTGACAATATATAAGTCATGGGGTTGCAATCTGATAAAATGGTAGTTTTCTTGAAGAGGACGTAGTGTCGAAATCTCTGTATCGCTTGAACAGCTGCGAGGGCGAGTTTTTCAACATAGGAGTATTTCATTTCCGTATCACTTAAGTTTCGGCTTAAATAATATATAGGATGTTCAATTCCATTGTCTTCTTGAACTAAAACCATTGCTATGGTCGTATCTGCTGCAGCCAGATACAGGTTAATGTCTTTTTGATAATTAGGAGCATACATTATTGATGCTTGTATTAGAGATTTCTTTAAAGCATCAAAGGAGGCTTGCACAACCTGATCCCAAATGAAGGGTACTTCCTTTTTCAATAGAAGAGTATAACCTTTAGCTAGTTCAGCATAATTTGGAATGAACCTCCTGAGGAAATTTTCTTTCCCTTGGAGTTTCTGAATCTGAAGCAAGTTTGAAGGTGGAGGCAAATCGATGATTGCTTGAACCTTGCAAGGGTTGAGAGGAATCCCATACTTTGAGACTATGAAGCCAAGTAAATGACCAAAACTTACACAAAACACACATTTGTGTGGATTGAGTCGTATCTTGGAAATGTAGAAATATCGCTCTCAAATGGCGCGGATGATCGGTCGGCTTTCGCGAATGAGCTGGGAGATCATCGAGATAAGGTTGAATGATGTTTTTGATGTCATGGAAAGCATAGTTCATTGCTCTCTAAAAAGGTTCCCCTGCGTTCTTCAAACCAAAGGGTAGCTTGCAATATGCAAATGTGCCCCATGGAAAAATGAATGCAGTCTTTGACTGGTCCTGTGGGCAGATATTTATTTGATTATACCCAAAAAATCCATCCATAAATGAAAAGATTTTGCATCCAGCGCATTCATCAATTATCTGGTCGATAAAGGGTGTAGGGTAGTTGTCCTTTGGACAAGCTTGATTTACGTCCCTGAAATCGACACACACTCTAATCATTCCTTTTTTTTTCATCATAGGAACAATATTCGATACCCAATCAGTTAGAGGAATAGGGTAAATGAAACCAGCATGGAGGAGTTTTTCAACTTTCGCCTTGATGGCAGAGGCTTTCTTTGGGTGCACCTGCCTTAGCTGTTGTCGTACCGGTTTGACATCTGGATACATCTTAATTTCGTGTTCAACTATGCTCGAGTCAATACATGGCATTTCATCATATGTCCAAGCAAATACATCTCTAAACACGCGAAAGAGAGTGCTATATATTTCCAGTTCTGAAGAAGAACAAGATTTTCCAACATGAATATTCTCTACAACATCTGTTTTGGTTGAGATATTTATGGCAGTAGTGTCTTCGATATTGGATAGGTTTCTCTCGGAATCCACCGTATTTACAGTATTTGTCAGAAAGTCAAATACTGAAGGATGGTGTAGGTCACCAGAATTATCTTCTTTCCAGTTCAGAGGATGGGAACAATGGTGGTAATCTTCGCATGGTGCCCCATCAATCATCATTGATTGAATGATTCCTTCGTTTATAGAGTGTACTTGCGACGAAGGATCTGAAGGGGTGCCATATTCCTTAGACCTATCTATTCAAACGCTCGATGAGCGTTGATGCGGGTTTTCCTCCCATGCTGAAAACATTGACTGCTATAATATTTCTAGTGGGGTTAGAGGCAAAACTTGCGAATGATCCAATTCAACATCGTTTTCCGACATCTTTTGAATGGAAGATATCATATTGCAGGTTCCTACATTAGCCACTTCTGCCAAATTCGTAGGAGGCAGTAGGGTAAAAGTTCCCATTAACGTAGGGTCTTTTAGTAGGCCTACTCCAATATTATGAAGCATGCTGGGGCTTCCATGGATGATCGGAATGCTTCTTGTAACTTGCGAACTGTTGGGGAGAAAAGTTTGTTGGTCGATGATTGTAATTCCTCCTTGGGAAGGAAATGCAATTTTCCTAAAGTAGGTCGACACAACGGCTGCCATGGCATATATCTAGGGTCTTCCCAGTAGGATGTTGTAATCAAGATTTTCGTCGATGACTTCAACATTGATTTCTACTGTTTTCCCCCCAGTTCAACTTGCAAGTTACTTAGTATCCCATACAGGGTGTATGTTCGTCCATCAAATGCTTTCAATGTCATTGATGATCGCGACAAGGATGGAGACCCTAGAGTTTTCTAGTAACTCATCGACATGATACATGTGGATGCCCCCTCATCAATAATTGTTCTATGAACAGTTTTATTGATGGATTTCACTTGAATAAGGAAAGCTAGTTGAGCTGGTAACTAAGGGTCATATCCTTTGTGATCAAAGGCCATAAGATTGGAATCTGTTGGGTCAATCCCACCTATCGCTAAAAATAAAGCCTGCTTTTGGGAGGGGAAATTTTGCAGTACCTCAAGAGTCGACATCATGGATGGCAATTGAGATAAATCCTCCACTATATTATAGTGTTTTGCTGCTTGGGCACAAGGATTAAACATCGATTTGTCTACTACTCCCTTTGGCGGTTTTATTGTTAATTCAAGAATGATGGGTGGCATGACTTCGGTTGAAGTTGTTGTTGAACTACTAGGTTGATCATTATCCTTGTTGTTCAACATCTGTGGATTCCCGTAATCTTTACTCCTTTTCATTATTAGAGCATCATTCAGTTGCTTTGAAACTGACAACATTAGCACTTGGGACGAGGAAGCATTTTCGCTAGCAACTAGATTTGTTCCGGGGTTTGGAAACAGATCAGTCAGTACAGTTGAGGTTTTTGAACTTTTGAAGAATTTTCTAAGTTCTTCTTTATATGGACATTCTCTGGTCCAGTGATCCTCGTCACATATACTGCATGGATTTTTTGGTTTCCCATTCCCAGAAGGGTTCGCAGAAGATTTTCTAGGAGGCGAGTCCTCCTGGTTTTTCTTCTTCCCTTGTTTTTTCTTCTTGCCTCCTGGCTACTTGGGTTCTTTGCCTTTGTTTGTTGACACGACATTTACTTCTGAGGCTAGAAGTTCCTCATTTGCATTTTGACTTGAAATCGTGCGGGCCTTTTTCGATGTAGCCTTTGCAGTTTTAGTGCTTGTCATACCTATCACACCATCGCCGGCATGAGAGTCTTTGTTTGATTTACGAGGTGGAGGAATGAAAAATTCTTGTCTAGGAGCATCAGGGATTTTGTCATAGAGCATGCTAGACTGAGTATATATCAAGTCTAAATATTGTGCACGAGCAATAACTTTCTCTTCAGTGACGACTCCTCCCTTTGACACATCTTCTGTAATAGCGGGTAACAATGACTTAATAAACCATTGAGCCAATAGTTGATCAGGAACATATGTTTTTACCACTCTACGACAATGTCACAACTCATGAATATGATTGGATATGTGAGTGGCTGTCGTTTGTTTGAAATTGGTAAGTAGCTCAGTTCCTATTTCCTACCTGATAGGTAGCTAAAAATGGGTTAAAAAGGTTGTGGCTAGGATACTGAAGTTATCAAACAAAGCTCTAGGAAGTTCGATATACCACTTTGCTGCCAGACTAGTTAACATGCGCTGAAAGAGGCGAAGCAGAATAGAATCATCATTGAGAGTGTTTGATGAATACCATAGATGAAAGGTCATCACATGATTCGATGGGTCTTCGCCCGGATTTCCATTAAATTTAGGAATATCTGATGGAAGTTTATGCGGAATCATCAGCCACCAAGGGACATAGGCAATTGGATCATTTGTTAGTCGACTCAGATCCAGTAACTCTAAATTTGCCACGATAGGCAACTGTTGATTCAGGCTTGGTTGAGCATACCCAAGATAAGACGGAATTGTTTAAGCAGTTGACCTTTTCATACCAGCATAATGCATTTGATGTTGGTAACTTTGGTAAGGTTGATGGGCATAACCATTATAATATGGTTGATACAGCTGCCCATTACTTGCAAAGACTTGTTGCTCATATCCTTGGTAAGCCTGCCAGAATTGCGGTTGTTGGTATTACACCAGCCATGGTTGTGAAGCCATGGATTGTTGTCCAGTACTGACTGTTTGACCAATATGGGGATTGGTGTTCCCCATCTAAACCTGTGCCATTCCACTAGTTGGTGACTGTGGTTGTGTCGAAGGTACAAGAGATTGTTGTATTGCAACCTGCGAAACTTGAGGTTGGCATACAACTGGTGACACTTGTATTGGCGATACTGCCACAATAGCCAACGTACTGGGGATGTTTATCATAGGCAAACTTTGTTGTATTGAGCATATAACTCTTGGTTGTTGAGACAGGATTGGCACCAACCGCTAGTTGTGATTCCAGCATAACCCAAATTTTGTTGTGAACTCACACATGGTTGTCCTTCTGAGGAAGACAATGAAAGGGTGTACAGCCCTCCATACGACGGTAATCCAGTACTCAAAGGAATGATTTGATTTTGGGAAATAGTTTGCCCAAATTGAATTTGTGATAGATCAATTTGTTGAGACTCAACGTAAGAGATTCCAGATATAATTCCAGACGAACAAACGGGAACAATCCATACTATCGAAATAGCCCCTGGATGGACTCCATCCATCGATTGAAAGCTAGTTGGGATAGATGGCACGCCGGCGAACATTGTCGGAATAGAAGAAGGAGCTTCCACTGTTACTATGTCAGATGACACAGTCCTTAATGTTGACGGTTGTTCAGACACATTAAGCCTATCCAAAAGATTCCTCAGCGATTCTTCAAGAATTTCTGAGGGTGGGTGAATATTTTCTGATGAAGAAGGATACAGGGTGATCCCAGATCCAGTTTGCGTTGGAGTGCTAGATGGAGGATCTTCCACAATCTCTTCTATGGAAATCAGTCTAGGAGGAAGAGGCAGACCGTCAGGTCCGTAAAATATTTCTGGTGCCAAAGAAGATGTAAGTTCTGCAGCAGCAGATGGTTGGGGAGTAACACCTTCTGAATCAGCTGTAGATGGAGCCGGTTCAGGAATAGAAGTGTTAACCATCACACTAGGATCAGGTGTTATGTCCTTTTGTTGTTGCAGAATTTCTTCTGTAGAGGCAGGGATACCAGAAATGTTCGGAGTAACCGGAGTCTCTAAGGATGCCGGAGTGCTTGTTCCAACCAACCTAGGGAACTTTGATCCAGTTAAACGAGTTCATTTCGTCTGGAATGGTTTCGCTTCCAGAGTCAACGACGGTTGACTCGTAAGTCTCCGTGAATGACAAGGTTTTGATTGACTTTCTTCCACGATTGCAGATTACTTGATCAACTCAAAATAAAAAGGGAAAAATGATTTTAGACGCTTTGACACAACTTGTTTTTTCAATTTTAAAGAGTCAAGAAAAAACAAAAGATGACTCTAGTCGCCTTCGATTTTTATTGAGCTTGAAGTGACAAGTTCTGAGAGGACCTTTTCCTTTAAGGAGTCTGAAAAGGAACAAAATGGACTTCTCTAGAGATCTAGGCAGAGAGGATTACCAAAGCAATCACAAAACTACATAATACTTTTTATGGTATGGCAGTCAATCTTCCCGAATGCTATGTTCAGTGCATTGCGATCGATAGGGCAGTAGACATGGCTTCCTAAGGATAAAGGATGCAACCTATTGTGGTCTCCCAATATATACTCGACAGTACGTGGGAGCACAAGTCCGTACTGGCACTTGCCATCTCAGAGTGGAGGAATCACCCAACCAACACTGAAAACAACAGTTACCAAGTTTTATGATGCCGGAATACGTCTATAGCCTAGACCTCTAGATGTTGTGCGTTAAGTTCCAAAGCGTTTTTAGATTCATTAAATTTATTTTAGGTTGATCTTGCTTAACAATTTTCCTTTCAGGTTCACCGCGTGATGTGTATATAATTCCTAAAATGCAGTCTAAGATGATAAACAAACGTTTGATCTTCTTTCGTCAATGAAAATCCTAGCTACTAAGGAAAGAAAGTTAAGAATCTTTCTGCAAAGAGCATAGAGCACACGCTAAATGCACAGTCCTAAATCAAACCAAGCTATCAAAGTGCAAATGCACATGCATGTATTTGTTTTTAGCCTTCTTAATGTATGAATGATGTTAAGAAAGCCATGTGAAAATCTAAATTACTTTTAAAGCGATAGTACTCAACAAAATTCTTTTTGAAAATGAAGTGAAAACAAGAGAGACACTTTGCGATTTTGAAATGAAGATTTCTTTTCAACACTTTAAAACTACTGATTCAAATCCTATGCAATAGTAACTGTATAATCGACTATCAAGAAAAATGGGATTGTTTTCTAAAACTAAAAATGACAGCTACGACACTTTCAGATCCAGAAACGATAGCTCGACTATGCTACTTTTTGCAAAAGAGAACTGAAAATGACGCACAATACATAAAAAACACTTATAGTTCTTTGCACTAAGGAGGTAGAATAATGCAAGAGAAGGGGGTTTTCACAGAAATACACTGACTACAGACAGCAAAACTCCTGAATAGGACTGAAAACAGTGAGAAAAAACCTTAGTCTAAGGGTAAAGTTAACCCTCCCTGACCATCGCACCTGTTACACAGTGAAACCAGTATGCAGCGCACCTACTGCACTCGGGAAGTGCTATGCATACAGACTGCCTTGAAGGCAGAGTGCGATGGTACCAGTGTGAGACTTTAAACAGGTTTTCACTCAGTTTGCAATTCAGTTCAGGTATTTAGGCCAAGTAAGTAATCTTCAGTGTATGTAAAACACAGGGGTGATCTAAAGAGGTTACTAGAGCCACCACTTAGGGGAATTAGATTGCTTGCAGATCTATTGTTTAATTCATAAACAAAACCCGGAGATAGACTAAATCAGCATTGATCTACTTTGCATTTGTATAACAAATGCAGTTCGAAGGCTAGCTGGCTTAACTTCAGGCTCCGTCCGTAAGTTTATAAAAGAAACAAGGATAGATAGGCTAACAAATAATCTAGTCGCTCCCCAGCGGAGTCGCCATTTGGTTACTGGGAATAGTGTCCACTCGGATGCTGCTATTCCCACTAAGATGGGTGGCTATCTTAGAAACAAACAATTAAAGTCTACTTTCATTTCCTTTTATGAAAATAGACAAGAGGAGAACCAAGAAGACTGACCTTAGTCGTGCGCTCAATTTCCTCTCCTCCTTGATATAGCTCACCACTTCTTCTTCGTCTACCCAGCTTCAAGAAGAACCTATCGAATCACAGCAACATACTAATATCGAAGGAACAAAGAACCATATTCATAAATAACACAGGACCAGATGTGTGTTAACCATATAAATGCATATATAAACAAGTACACAAGAATATGAAAGAGAACAAGAATAGTTTTATTAAGATGAAAAGTAGCAAGAGGATTACAACCATATGTTCTGACCCAGCATCATCCTCCAGCTACGAAGTGCTTCTTCACCTCAAGAAAATCTTAGATCACCCAACACTATGAATGTACACCAGAAAACCAACAACACTTCTCTATAAGATACAAAATTCCAGCCTCCGGATCTCCGTGATGAGGGATCCGTATATAGATGATTACAGAGAGGTGAGTCATCTTCTGGGATCTTGATTAGTGTCCTCTCTCTGATAGTTCCTACTTTCGCTTGGAGAATGATGATCTCTTACTCATCCCTGGTCGAAAACAGAGAGGCAAGTGTAAGAGGGGAAGCTTCTAGAAGATTCCATGAGCTTCCACCTCGAATTTTTGTCCCTGCCATTTGTCCATTCCCGACCATCGCACCCTATAGAAGAGAAATTCAGTATGCATCGCACCTTATACACTGGGAAGGTGATATGCATCACACCCTCTGCACTGAGCTTTCAGTATGGTCCAGTTTTGACCATTTATGAGTAGTTTTCAGTGGAGAACTTCTGGGAGATGATGTAATCAGTTGACCTTATTCCTCTAGGTAGTGAAGCAACACTTTTAGGTACTTAGGAGCCCTCAGTTTATGGAAATTTATGATTGGGGTTGAAGTGCCCAAAAATGTCTATAACATTACCTTTATGATCTCTTACAATAAATCCAAAGTGACTTGAGCATATATTACCCTTGGAAGAACCATTGAAATTAAATCTAAGGAAATTAGGGGGAAGATGGACAAAAACAGATGGAATTGCAAGTGAAAAATGGGGGAAGATGGAAGGTCAATAGAAAAGTGCTTAGAAGGAAAGATGCCATTAAAGGAGGAATTGAGCTTCCTGACCATGGTCTTTCTAGTATGACAAAGACTAGGGGGAAGCAAGAATAAATTCTTTGATACTGGAAATAATTATGCTCCAAAATGAACCAAGTAGTAGGGAATATTTAAAAATTATCTTATTCCACTCTTTCCAAATATTCCATAAGATAAAGCCTTGGGAGAGGACCCAAATATGGTTGAGAATCAGATAGGAAAACATGGTATTCCACTAATTAGAAATAGTATTGCGAACAATAAGGAGGTATTTATCAGAATAGGAGAGTTGGTCTTGACGGTAGGCCCAAAATGATGTAGCAAAGATGCAATTATCTAAAATATGCTCCAAGCTTATATCATGAAAACAACGCAATAGGCATCGAGAAGGACCTAGGTTCTTAAGAATATTGTCCCACATTAAAGTTTTGTTTTCATACAAAATCCATAAAAAGAAATATTTTTTTGGCCTGGTGTGTTGTTTCTATATTTTGATCCAAACCTCTTCTTTCCACAAGTCGTGATGGTTTGCTTCCACGTCATTTGACTCATAGATGGTGAAAGTTAATTTTATAATGTATCCCTAGTAAGTTTTGTTAGGTTGAGATGAAATAGGAATGAGTGCTTAATGAAGGTTTTCACATTAATGTTTCCATTAGCCATATGATGGCTTAGGAATCCAAGAGGATGGCAGAATCCATTAGCACCATTTATGAGTGGGATCTATTCCATGCCAATAGTTTTCCAACTTTTCCACAACCTAAAAGACCATGTGTTCCTTCATGTGAGATAGATGTTGGTTTCCACTGAATTTTGGGAAATTTTGGTAAGAATTCTCCTAGAATAGTGTCGTGTGGCCTTCCTTGACTTCACAGAAGCAATGCTAATGAACTAAATGCATACATTTTTTGGCCCTAGAGCATACGGGAGAGCCTAATACCATGGATATTAGAATAGGAGTTGTGAGGGAGTATACAGGGCATATTTTTATGCCAAATGTTTTTCCATAGGTTAGGGCCATCTTATATCCATTTCCACCAAATTTTGGCACGTAGAATTGTCACCATGGTATTGAGGTCCTTCAAAATGAGTCCACACTTGATTTAGGTTTGTATAGCTTGTCCCATGCCACCGATGACCACTTTTGTTCCATCGCTGAGCCACCTCAATGAAATTTGCATTCGATTATTTGCATCTCCTGTAATATTGATGTTGGTGCCATAAGTGTGGAACAAATGTGGATATGAAGGGCTTGGAGATTTTTTTAGAAAAATGTGGAAACCATCTATGTTCAAAGAATGAAAATCCCACCCACCAACTTGATGTTGATTTTGGAGAGAATATATTCCCACATACTTCATTTCAAGGAACATTTAGATAAGGGGGATCATAAGTACTTGGAGGGAATTTTGCTTGTCTAGAATCCAACAATTTTAGTTATATTCCATTGTATGGTGGTGTGGCTTTATGAATAATAATACCTTGGACTTGGAATTTTTATCATTTATGTCAAATGTGAGGGAGAATTATTCTAGGATGAAAATGAACTCCGAGGCTTCTTAGATGGATGGAGTGCCCATTCCAACAGTGTCATCAACAAATTGTTGGAGAGTAATGGTGAAGTCCTTACCAAATAGACGAAGTTTGTGAATCGAATGCATGGTGGTAGAAACCTTGATCTATCTCCATAGATCTTCCATAAATAATATAAAGACAGATGTGAGAGGTAGTCTCCCTTTCAGATGCAATGAGACTAATTGAAAGGGGCAACTGGAGAGCCATTAGCAAGGATGGACAATGAGGCGAAGGATATAATATTTCCAATCCACTCAACCCATTCTAGAGAGAATATAAAGGCCTATAACATCTGGAGTAGGTATTTCCAATGTATCTTATCTAAATATTTTGATAGATCCAACTTAATACGCATGTTGGGTTTACAAGAGATCTTCAAGAAATAGATAGCCTCACCATAAACCATGATACCCTCAAGGATCTACTTACCTTCAACAAATCTTGTTTGTTCTTCATAAATAAGTGTTTGAAGGAAGGGCTTGAGGTGGTTGGATATAATCTTAGTAATAATATTATATATAACATTCTAGAGAGAAATGGGCCTAAAACTGCTAGGTTATTCCACCTTTTCTTGCTTTGGGACCAATGTTAGGAAGGTTACATTTAAGGATTTGAGGATAGAATGATATCTTCAAGATTATTCTATAGCCTACCAAAATTTCTCCCCTAAATTGTACTAACAATCCTGAATGAATTCTATTTTGAATTTGTTTGGGCCTAGGGCCTTGTCACTTGGAATCTCCTTGACTGTTCTCTCCACTTGCTCAGGGGTAATCTTGAGGAGAGGGACTTTGTTCTACTTGGCTGTAAATAGACTTAAATATGCTCAACGATATGTTGGATTTCCTTTAACCTATTATGAGAAGGTTTAGTTATCATAGCTTGGTAGAAGCCACTAATCTCTTGAGTTATCTCTAGGCAGTCCATAATTTTTTCTCTTGTGGAGGTTTTGATTGAAGAAATTTGGTTATGTTTCCTATGGGTGAGCATGGATCTGTGGGAAAGAAAATTGGTGTGCTCCCTTTCTTTAAGCCATTTAACCCTTGATTTTTTCTACCATAGGAGCTCCTCTTTCTTTCTACACTATTCAAGAATTATGTAGGTGATAGCTTCTTCTCTAATTAATGTTTTAGATCAGCTATAGAGACTAGATTGTTATTGTATAGGTCCCATTTATTGTTCTATATTATGTTTTTCTTCTATGATATTTCCAAATTTGGTCTTTTTCTATGCCTTAAACTTCCAATTCACATGCTTCAACCTTTTCTAGAGCTTGTACATAGAGAAGCCACCTAATTCAGAGAGCTCTTCCCACTGTTTCTTGATAATTTCATAAAACTTTGGGTGTTATAGCCATAAATTCTCAAAAATGTTCTTGTTGTGAGGTTTGGTATGAATGTCTATATGGATATTGATATACCAATGGTATAATCCATGGCTCAAGGAAGTTGAGGCTTCCAAAAATATCTCCTAGCCTAATATGGATATAGAAATTAGGAAACAATCCAATCTGAAAGCTACTCATTGGGCTCATTCTCTTCTATTATTCCAAGTATATGTGTTGTTGATAATGACAATATAATTTATATGTAGGTTTACTATGGTATCTTGAAAGAGAATTGAGTTTACATCAAGCCTTCTAATCCCCCCTCGTTTTGTTGAGAAAACAATGCAAGTAGATTAGGGTTTGATTCCTCTTTCTTGATAATTACTTGTGATTTATGCTGACTTCATTTACTTATTTATTATCTTATCTTTCATAAATAAACTACCATATTATATGTGTATGAAGGTCACAAAAACACATGACATAAGATGTAGGCACTATGTCTTTGCGAAACCCCTCTTGAGGGGAAAACCTTGTCAAAATTCTCTTCCTTCAATAGTTTTATATGAGACTCTTCAACCTCGACATAGACCAAACCTTCCATTCACACCACGTCAACCCTTCTAGATGTTCAACCCCTTTTCAATAGCACTTCCACCCTAGAAACTTTGACTATGCAACAACTTATGACATCAGGCAGCAGCTGACAACAACAACACTTGAAAGAATTCGATCTCCCAAACTAACACACCAAAGAGAGAGAGAGAGTAGCACCAAAACTTAGTTTTCTTCCTTATCCTTAGCCTTGATGCAACTCACACTCCTTTTGACTTCCTTGACTCACTTCACACTTTTTCCAACCTTATTAGAGATATCAAACTTGCGTGAGATGATATGCTCCAAATGAATTCGATCTCCTTCTACTTATAGGCTCCAAGTGAGTTGGAATTTTTGTCTCTTAGGCCAATTTGATATCCTTTAGGAAAACTTGGCATGGAGGTTACATAAATCATATTTGACTCTATAATACCTTTTTACATGGTTCCAAAGCCCAATAAGGGACTCTTTAAATGTACAATGGCTCTATTGACTAAATAGTAATCCTAAGAGTACACAAAGGGGAATTTTACTAATATGATGATGACCCAAGCATTAAACCCAAGCTTTAATAAGTCATTGGTACAATAAGAAAAAATATCTTCTTTATTCTTTAGAAAAGTAAATTATGTGATGACGATTAATGAAGACCAAATCTAGTTACAGTTTCCAACACTCCCTCTTAACTAGGGAGGTATTCATAATATACAAATATAGTGGAATATATCAAACTATATGAACAATGAAGAGTTTTATGCACCACAATGCCATGGACTAGATTCCTAACTAGGGAAATCTATCCATTGGTCTCCCAATAGTTTAGGCATCGCAATTCCATGGACTAGATTCCTAACTAGGGCTATCTATCCAAGTGGGGCTAAGGTGGAATAAAGGTTTCAAACTCTCTAGGAACCATTAGGCTTACTTTATAACAATCAACCTAGGTACCTAGGTGCGTATCCAAGATTATATCTATACGACCAATTCCACCCTCCCTACTTTGTGACCTATACATCAACACAAAGTGTCCACTATATGTCCTCCCAAGAAATGATTTACTCGTAAAGCCTTAACATATCTCTTAATATACCTAAATATGTGTTTGGAAGCTATCCAGTGATCGTGATGAAGCCTTGTATTTACCTGATACATTAAGGATCCCACCAATTAATGATAGGAAGTAGGATCCATGAGACTTGAGCCATAACCCCTAAAATTCTTGCGATTGGTGATCATAGGAGTAGTCACAGGCTTGCAATCGATGATCCCAAATTTATATAACAACTTGATGATGTAATTCCTTGACCCAAATATATCTCCCTAGGTTTCTGCCATACTTCTAGACCCAAGTAGTAGTTCATCAATCCTAGATCCTTCATCTCAAATTTAGCTGCTAACATCTTGTTGTATTCTTGAATTTTTTTTCTCCAAATCTATGATGAATATATCACCCACATATAGTAGAATAATGACAGGCTCATTATTCAAGACCTTGATATAGATATTTGGATCAAAAAATATCTTTATGATCCCAATTTTAACAATATATGCATCCATTCTTACATACCATGCCCTAGGTGTTTGCTTCAAACTATATAGGACCTTCTTGAGTCTACAAACATGAGAGTCCCTGATATTAACTTCAAGGCCTTTAGGTTGTTTGATATACACTTCTTCATCAATGGTCACATTGAGAAATGTGGTCTTCACATCCATTTGATGGATATTCCAACCCATTTTAGCAGCCAATGAAACCAAAGATCTAATGGTATTGTACCTTAGTATGGGTGCAAACGTTTCTTCATAATCAATTCCTTCCTTTTGAGAGAAACCCCTTGCAACAAATCTAGCTTTGTACTTTTCTATACATTCATCAATAGCATGTTTGAAATTATAGATCCATTTGGAGATGACAACCGATTTTTGACTAGGTATAGGAATGATTTCCCAAATCCTATTCTTCATAATGGATTGATACTCTTCCTGCATCGCTTTATTCTAAACTTCTTGATGAGTAGCTTCCTTGAATGTAGATGATTCATCTTCAATTAATTTTTTGATATATGTAGCATAACTAGAATATATCTTCGGTCTTTTACTTTCCCTGAAGGTTCCTTTCACATGTTCATGTCCTTTAGCATCTTCTAATGTAGCTTTTAACCAATTTGGCATTTTCCCTCTGGTTTGGATGACCACAGATTGAATAGGCTCACTTGGTCCTTCTTCTTCTTCTTGACTAGTAGGTTTTTCATGACAATCTTATTATTCATCAAATATTGTAACTTCTTTGTCATCAAAATCAGTAGGAATATCCTTTGATTTCTTATAGGCCCGATTTTCATCGAATATGACATCCCTGCTTACTTCAATATGTCTTCCTTCCTTAATGTAAATTCTATATTCTTTTGAAGAGAGACTATATCCAACGAATATTCCATTGATACTTGTGGAATCCAAATTATTTCTCTAGTCCTTTGGAACACGGATGTATGTTGGACTTCTAAAGATTTAGAGGTAATCCGCACTTGGTTTCTTTCCTGTGAATAATTCTTCAGGCGTTATGTTATTAAGAATTCTATGAGGAATTCTGTTTTGAGTGTACACAGTTTCATTGTTTCTTCTCCCCATAAGAATTTTGGCAAGTATTAATCAAGGAGCATTGTTCGAATTCCTTCTTTAGTTGACCTATTCTTCCTTTTAGCCACTCCATTTTGTTCAAAATAATAGGGAACAATGAGCTCCCTCTTAATTCTTGCTTCCTTACAATATGAAATTAATTCCTTAGAAGTGTATTCCCCACCATTATCAAACCTTAGAGTTTTTATCTTTCCTTTGGTTAGGTTTTTCACTTTGGATCTAAACTCCTTGAACTTTTCAAATACTTCATCTATCATTCTGAGAAGGTGGAGAAATGTCTTTCTAGAATGGTTATCAATGAATGTTACATAGTAGGGATGATCTCCAAATGATTTTTTAGACATGGGCTCACACACATCATAATGAATGAGGTCTAATATCTTTTTATACCTAATTTAGCTATTCAGAAATGGATTTCTTGTATGTTTTCCCAAAGAGAATCCCTTGCACACACCTTCATGATTGAACTTCATATTGGGTATGCCATGAAACAATTGATTAAGATTAGGGATAACCTTATAATGTAGAAGATCATGCCTTCTATGCCATAGATCAATGGGATTGATCTCCATGTGAACCAAAGCTTGAGGAGGTGGTGTAATAACTCTATAAAGGCTTCCTTCACAAACTCCAATGACCCTAGATTTACCAATGTTGGAGTATGTTCCCCAAGTTAATACTTTTCCATCAACAAAAGAAACTCTATCCCCTTAATCTTCTAAACAATAAATATAAAAAGATTTTTTTTTCAAACCTAGAACATATAATGTGTTGTTCAGATGCAACTTTGATCCATTTTCTAGCTTCAACGATGTTGATCCCATGCATCTACCAAACTAGATTTTTTTGTCACCCAATTCCACGGCATGAGAGGATGGCTCCTTTGATAGTGTATTAAGGTGTTTACTTTCTCTTGTAATTTTCCTTGATTCTCCACTATCAATGATCCATGCATTGTCATCATTAAGAGAGCCTATAAGAGCAACCAAGAACCCTTATCTTCTTACCTTGTTGAATACGTAGTGGATGAACTTCTTGATCCAGATTCTAGCAGTGTTGATACCAATTCTCATATAGTTTATCAAAGAGGTAGAATCCATGTTCATTCCTTTTGAGCCAAAAAAGTGATCTTCAACCTTTCCCTGCCTTACCTCTAATATCATTTTAAGAAATCAATGCAAGTATACAAGGGTTTGATTCCTCTTTCTTGATAATTATTTGAGATTTATGTTGGATTATTTTACTTATTTATTATCTTATATTTCATCAAGAAATTATCATATTATGTGAGTATAAATATCACAAAAACACAATACACAAGGTGTAGACACTATGCTAGGGAAAAAAAACCCTCTCAAAGGGAAAAACCCAATCAAAATTCTCTTCATTCAATAGTTTTCTTTGAGGCTCTTCAACCTAGACATAGACCAAACCTTTCCTTCACACCAAGTGAGCCATTCCAAATCTTTGAACCCTTTGCAGTAGCACTCCCACCCCAACAACTTCATCTATGTAGAAACTTATGACATCGGGCAACAACTGATAGCTACAACACTTGAAAGAATTTGATCTCCCAAACCAGGGCATGAAAGAGAGAGAGAGAGTATCATCAAAAATTTTATTTATTCATTCTCCTTAGAATTTACCCAATTTACACTCCTTTTGACTTCCTTGACCCACTTCATAATTTTTCCAGCTTCACTATGGATATCGAACTTCCTTGAGATGGCATGCTCCAAATGAATTCGATCTCCTTCTACTTATAGGCTCGAGGTGGTGTTGACTTGGTTTCCCTTAGGCCGACTTGATCTCATTTAGTCCGACTTGGTGTGGAGGTTACGTAAATCATATTTGACTCAATAATAAAACTTTTTACATGATTCGAAAGGCCAAGAAGAGTCTCTTTAAATGTACAGTGACTATATTTACTCAATATTAATCCTAGGAGTCCAAAATGGGGAATTTGGCTAACATAATGATTACCCAATCATGAAACTCATGATTTAGTTAGTCATTGATACAATAATAAAAATTATTTTCTTTATTCTTTTAACAAGTACATTACATGATGACTCAAATATATCAATGAAGACTAATCCTAGTTACATTTTCCAACATGTTTCTCATTGAGTGAATCTATAAGGTTGAAGTCACCCCTTATAATATACAGGGCTAGGGAAAGGAGGTTGTGCATATAGGAAATGGACTAAAGAAAAAGAGGCTTACCTCTAGGATAACTTGGGTTGTATACATTAGAGAGGAAATAATTTTGTACTAAAGCAATAATCCTGAATTGGATTGTAATAATGTGGAAGGTGGAAAACATATTTACCACTTGGATCTCTTTCGAATTCAAAATAATGGTGAAGCCTCCTAATTGAAACTAAATTTCTATGCCATTCGTGCAAAAATTAATCCCAATTTTCTAACAATATTGGAGATGGTTTGACTAGATAATTTAGTCTCCTGAAGCATCATAATTGTGGGTTTCTCTTTTTAGTTTTTTTTTTCTTTTATTTATCTATGGTTTCCTCTATAGTTGAGGCCTATGATATTACATGAGAGAATATTCATTTCATGGGAGTATTGAAGGTGGGAAAAAATATTTGATTTCTCTTATGTGCCCCAAATTAACTAGGAGACCACCTAATTATTTTAGGTATTGAAGGTTTGGTTTTTGACCTCTTCTCTTTTCTTTTATGTGAAATTTTGATGGATCCTTTAGTGAATAGGATTGGACCATGAGTGACCCAATATTAGATTATTTGGAGGTGGTTTTGACCTTGAGTAGATACAATTTGAAGGATTTTCTTCCTATAAATTTAACTTGGTTCCCAGGGAGGAAAATGGGTCTTTTCCTTTCCAAACTTTTGTGAGGTTTGGGAATTTAGGAGAGTCTAGCTCCATCTCATCCATAGGATCGATGTAAAAACAAAGTTAGGAAGGGGTGTCAAGAGCTGAGGGTTGAGTAGGTGGTGAAAGAAAGGGGTCAATAGTGTGGGCAAGTTGCTCGACTGAGCAGGGTGAGGGTTGGATTGCCTCTATCATCATGACAACAGAGGGAAGGGGCTGGACTAACTCCATCATCATGAAAAAGGAGGGTGGGGTTTGTATAAGATATGACATATGAATTTAACAATGTAAACTTTGAAATGGGAAATGTAAACTCAAAACGATAACTATAGCCAAAAATCCCCAAAAAACTTGAAAAACAACCCAAAAACAAAAAATGTGTATTTTGGAATGATGTTTAATGTTTTTTAGGGTTAATTTTCAACATTAAAAAAAAAATGCCAGTAAAACCAATTTTTTGTGCAAAATAAATGAAAAAACACACCAATGTTGTTTGTAGAATGAAAATTTTCTTTCCTAAGTATCATTAAAACATTTTTTAGTAATGGTCTTAAAGATAAAATAGTGGGATCCGAAACACAATAAAATTCCAACAATTTTCATCCATGTCATTAAACATATAATAACATGACACTAAATATCGTTGAAATTCTAATTTCTTTCAACCATAAAATTAAAGATAAAACAAATTGACAAATTTCCAACCATAGAATTAAAAAACTTTAAGTTTTAATCATATTTTAACCATGATATTATAGCAAATTACATGACCAAATTAATCAAAATATCAATACTTGTAGATTGAATGAAATGCATATTATTTCTCTAAGTTATTGTTGCATTGTGGATATTCTAAACAAATAAATTGATCATAATTAAAACATATAATCCAAAAAACATAAAAATGACTCATAATGTCATGTAACATAATATGGAAATTAAAATTAAAATTTCAAGATACCATGCAAACATCAGTTACATAAATTGTCTCAGAAAATTTTTCAAAATCATTCATATATTCTTGCACACCATCAAAATTCACGTCTTTAGATGAAAGACTGGATGAAGATGAAGATGTTCCATATTCTTCTATTTCATCAACTAGCGCTTCGTCTGATTCAACATGCATTCCCACCATTTTAGGTTTCAAAAGTCTTCTAGATATATGACTGAGTTCAGCAGACTCGCATCTCAACATTGTTTCTTCTGGTAGCAAACTCTTCAAAATATCTATCGTCTTGAATCAAAGAGTTCTTCTCGTTTTTAAATGGAAGTCATAAACAAGTATGTCAACATCCTCCAATTTTAAGAGTCATGTGTAGCAACGATTTAAATTTGTACTCTCTTTTTCTCTTTTTGCCAAAGTTTTTATCAACTATCATCTTTCACTTGTACACAGTATTGAATGGGTGTGTATTTGTGGCATACCAATGTACTTCAACACCTGCAACATCTTCATTTTATGTAATGACATTTATAACCTTGGAAACTTGTAATATATAGCCATTGGCATCTCCATATGATAACATTATGATTGTGTAACCATCCTTAATATATTGTATTGAAACCTTGTAAAGGCCTTCCATGGCTTTACATAGTGCACGAAACCTTCTCGAACCAATATAAATTTATCTTTCCTCTGCCTGTGAAGGATTAATAATTCCTTGAGATTGTTTTTGTTCAACAATTTTTCTTTCGTCATGTTCATTTGAGACATTTTGTGGCCAAATAAATGGAGCCTTCAAAAGTATATCTTCATTTCTTGACCTTGAAATGGTATCACTGTGATTACTGAAAAATACTCCCACCAAACTAAATCATCAATATCAAATTATTCATATGTATATCTAATACATTATGAGAATTCACCCCCTGGGAGGAAGGGGGATGATTCTGAGAATTGATCCCCTACCTACCAGGGGCCCGTTGTGCTATAGTGGGGGAACGCCTAAGGTGCGACCGCTCTCGGTTGTGGGTGTGCCTGCCCATGGAATAGTGGGCGTGCATGCCCATGGAATCATGGGCGTACCCACTCGTGGCACAGTGGCATCCCTACCTATGGCACAGAGGGTGTGCAGGACCCACCTACAACACAGTGGGCATGTAGGAGCTAACCATAGTTGTGTGCACCTGGTCATGACCATGTATACCTGTTGTGCCTTAGAATTAGGCCCCTTCCTGATAGGTGGCCTCTGTGCGTTGGGTGGGCTCACCCACTAGTGGCGCAATGCCCCCTGACAAGTAGGGGTCCGATTTGGTCCCCTTTCTATGCAGGATTCATTGTGCACCGACGGCCATGCACACTCAGAGAAAAATGGCCCCTTGCCTTCCAAGGGGCCAATGTGCCCCGGATGGGTGTTGGGTTGTGTTATATTCTTTCCATGACTAGCCCACATTTTTAACTGAGGGGTTAGAGGGGGGGCGAAGCCCCCTTCATTGCGCCAATTGTGTAGCAAGGGGGGGGGGGCTAGGGGTTTGAGGCATACAGTAACCCCAACTTTATGGTGTTCCGGGGGTAGTGCCCCAGGAAATTGGTTTTGGAACCTATGT
>APFE030138453.1:32282-52347 GCA_000404065.3 Pinus taeda | reverse complement strand
GGTCCATGGTATTGGATGCTTTGGCATGTATAAATATGTATTATAACATTGAAAGGAACATAATGAAAAATCAAGCTGGTAGTCCTGTTTTGGGATTCAGGGGAAAGTCTCTTTGTATATGTGTTTTATGTGTTATGCTTTCACATTGTTTATTTTCTGTGTTTTAGAATTCGTATGCAGGTAATTTCTATATGGGGTTAAAACCTACATTTGGTATTAGAGTTGTTTTAGCTTCAAGGGGATGCCTTTGTTGTTGAGGGGATCCGCTTGGGCCTCTGGTAGACCTTGTTTAATGGGAGATCTGTGAGATCGATTTTGGTGGTGAAAGAAGATGCCGAGCAGTGGAAAGATAGAGATCAAGTAATTTAATGGTCAAAGTTTTGAGTTGTGGAAAATCAAGATGGAGGATTTGTTCGTGGATAAGGATCATTGGATCATGGTAGACCTGTGTACTAAACCAATGAGAGTGTCCGATGAAGAATGGAAGAAGTTGGATCAGAAGGAAAAGAGGACAATACCATTGTGTGTCACAAATTTAGTGTTGTTGAATGTATCAGGGGAAGCTACGATGAAGGCTTTGTGGGACAAGTTAGGGACTTTGTACCAATCTAAGTTTTTGGTGAATAAACTGTTCCTGTGGAAAAAGCTGTATAACCTGAGGACAAAAGATGAAGACTCGGTGACAAAGCATCTGAACACATTTAATACTGTGGTAACTCAGTTAGCATCTATTGATATTAAAATTTCAGATGAAGATAAGTGCATCATTTTGTTGTGTTCTCTACTAGATTCGTGGGAAGGTCTAGTTATTGCAATAGGTAGCAATGCAACTACCTTGCAATTTGATGAAATAGTCTCATCCTTGTTGACGGAGGAGATGAGATGGAAACATATGGAGAGACAGAATGGTGATGCCTTGTCTATATGAGGATGGTCCCAAAATAGAAACAAAAATAAATCATCAAGTGGGAAATCTAAATCTAGAGGGAGATCTAAATCTCGAGGAAAACCTGTAAAGGTGGTGTGTTGGAAATGCAAAATGGAAGGGCACTACAAATGGGACTGTAAATCTAAAGATCCTGATAAAGGAAAGAGATCTGATGATGCACCTTCTACAGAGGCAAAAACCACCTTAGATGAAGGTGGGGATGTGTAGTTGGCTTCTTCAAGTACACATGTAGTTCATGAGGCATGGTTTATTGACTCAGGTGCATCCTTTCACTTCACTCCCCATAGAGTGTGGTTCTGTGAGTATGAGAGATACGATGGTGGTGATGTCTTCTTAGGGGATGATAGGAAGGCTAGAATCATTGGTTGCAAAAGAGTAAAGTTGAAGTTGCAAGGTGGAAGGGTTAGAACAATTCCGAACGTTCTGCATATTTCTGCATTGTCCAAAAGTCTGATTTCTATAAGCAAGCTAGATGATGTAGGTGTAAAAATAATGTTCGAGAGCAATAACTGCAAAATGGTTCACGGAGCACTGGTATTGATGCGGGGAGTTTGGATTGGAACGCTTTACATGCGGCAAGGTAGCACAACTATTTCCATGTGTATATATTGCATTCCCAGATTCTAGCCTATGTTCCTAATGCAACAGTTAAAGATATTTTGGTACAGGCAGATCCAAAAGGTAGGCGGGGTAAGTGGATTGCTGCATTGTTAGAGTATGATGTGGAGATTAAACCAACCAAACTAATTAAAGGACAAGGACTTGCCAAGTTAATGGCTGAAACGAATCTGTAGGTTCTCGATATAAATTTGATCGCTGCCATGTCCGATGAAGATGAGGAGAGTTCATCAGTTCAGGTATCTGACCTGTTTCTTTCTTCCCCTTGGTATGCTGACATTTTATATGTACTTCAGAATTTGTCTTCACCTCCCGGAATGCCTAAAAATAAGAGTAGAACATTGAAATTGAAAGCTACAAAATTCTACATACTAGATTCTACATTGTTTATGAAAGACCCTGGTGGAATGTTATTGAATTGTTTGGTAGAGGAGGAAGCCAAAAGAGTGGTGGAAGACTTTCATAGGGGAGACTATGGAGGCCACCTCTTTTGGAAAACCACAGTGAATAAGATTCTAAGGGCAGGTCATTATTGGCCTTCACTGTTTTCAAATGTATATAAGGCTATTAAGAATTGTCACGAATGCCAAATTTTCGAAGGAAAGCAGAAACTACAGCCTTTGCCTCTCAAAACAATTGAAATTGGTGCACCTTTTCACCAGTGGGGATTGGATTGCATCGAGGAAATCCATCTGACATCATTAGGATAGCATAGATGGATATTGACGAACACGGACTACTTCACGAAATCGATTGAAGCAATTCCTACTCGACAAGCCACGGATGAAGTAATCATCTCTTTTCTTGAAACCAATATTTTGTCATGTTTTGGGTGTCCAAGTAAGTTAATCACAGATAATGCAGCCGCATTCAAGTCAAAAAGGATGGTTGAATTTCGCTATAAGTAGAATATTAGCTTGGGACATTCAACTGCATACCATCCTCAGGGAAATGGATTGGTGGAGTCATCTAAGAAATCTTTGGTTAATATCATTAAGAAATTGATGGAAATTAATAAAAAGGGCTGGCACAAGAAATTAGTAAATGCACTATGGGCTGATAGGCTGAGTCAGAAAAAGTCTATTGGCATGTCTTCTTTCGAGTTGGTGTACGGGACAGACACGGTTTTTCCTACTTCGCTTGCTGTTCTAGTAGTCAAATTGCTTTAGGAAGCCGGTAGTGAGGAAGATCCTATGCAGAGAAGTATTAATCAGATGATTCATTTACAGCAGACACAGGAGGAGGTATTTCAAAATACTTTCAACTTGCAGGAGCGCATCAAAAAGATTTATGACCGGAAGGCAAAAGCGAACACATTTCAGCTAGATGAGGTAGTTTTGAGGTCGGATGCCCGACATGAATACAAAGGAAAGCACAAAAAATTTGAAAACTTATGGAAGGGTCCTTACAAGATTGCAGCGTATCATGGCCAAAACGCTTTTCTTCTCAAAGAAATGAATGGAGATAAGTGTCCTGGAGGGTCGATTAATGGTCGGCTACTAAAGCGATACTACTTCTGAGTATTTTCTGCTCATTTCATCATCATTGTACATATCATTTCACTTTTGTTTTATTGCACATGTGTACTAACTTCTCATATTCAGTCTGGGGCCCGCAGTGAAGGATATATTTCTGAAAATGGAGGTTAGTTGGTTTAAAGTTTGTCAAGTAGATTGTATCAGTCCTTTTAGTTTCGAGTAAGTTTTGGTCAAAGTGGTTTTTGGTTTTTAGTCAAATTGTCAAAATTTTGTGTTGGAATAATGACTCCATAGCCCAATGGACGAAGGCACTGTCTAGCCCTTACAAAGATCTGTTGTTCTTCGCATCTCCAAGGAGCTACCATCCCCATTGGAGCCAATGTTAGAGTCGGTCTAGTTATCCCTCTGTTAGAGATCAAAACTCTTTTTTGCATTTCATGTTTAGGTGTCCCATCAGTTTCGATTAGTTGCATTTCGTTAGGCATGCCATAAATTTGACGGAATGGTTTGTCACTCATTCCCCTCGTGCTTGGCACTCATTTACAGCCCTGTTTCAATTTCTAGATCATGACAAGTGTTCTCAGTCATTAGGTCTAGGGTTAAGTTAATTCGGTTTTGGAAAGTCTAATAAAGCTAGCAAGCCAGAGGGAGGTCCTCGATAGGTGGTTATCTCAAAGATTTTTATCATTATACGGATAGATTTGGACTTCTCTTCAAAACTATATTTTGAAGATAAGTCGACATTTCATTTTTGTAATAAATTTTCAAAAATTTCAGTTCTTGAATTGTCCAGGCGCAGCCGTGGTCTCCTTTTCTAGATTATATCACAGCTATCCCTGCAAAAAATTGTCAAAGAAAATGATTATTTCAACCAAATTTAAGGAGGAAACCAAAAAGTCAGAAGTCTATTAATCCTGAAAAAGTGTCAAAGACAAAACATTACAAAGTGGGTTATGGACCAAACAAAAATCAAATTGGAGTCTTTATAAAGATATTTCAATGAAATTTCAAATCATTGTACATGCCAAGAGTGGAGAAAAATCATTCCAAGGTGAATTTGTGAGTTTGAGTGGAGATCGGTGCAACTTTTAGGCGCGCGACGCACTGGGTTAGGCATGAGACGCATTGGCTGTGCGTGCTGCACAAGGCACTAAGCACCAGTGTTAATTTACAAGTGCATGATGCATCAGGGGCGCACGGTGCTCACAGTTTGGAGCCTGAAGCTAGTTTGAAAGCTCATCAAATTGCCTCCTCTTCGCATAAAATTGTCAGGTATGCTCGCCTCCATTGCCTTTGCTTGGTTTTTTAATAGTGAATGTGATGGGTTTGTGAATGTTTGCCATGGAGATCCAAGTTTGAAAGCCCTCCTTTTGTCAATATAAAAAGTGTTGTAGGGTTTGAAAACATTGTGTAACCAAGGTTGTATTTTTCCCCATTTCCCTTTGTTCCTCATTCCCAAATTCACCCATCATTATTCCCCATTAATTCCCTCATTAATCCTACACTACAATCCCTGAAATCCTAGTCCCCCACCTTTATTAAAAATGCATTAATCCTACCTAATATCCCAAAACCCCAATCCAATATTTACATTTCCCCTTCCTCCCCTAATTACATTTTATTTCCAAAGTCCCTAATTCCCTAATGTTTTCCCTTTCCTAATATTCCCTTGTGCATTTGTTTCCCCTTGGTCACAGCATTGTTAGAGCAAAGAGAAGTTTGCATTCAAATGTATACATAGTTTTATATATCAGCATACATATTCCAGATATGTTGTTTTCAAAGTCATGTCAGAGACAGCTTCAGTCTATGAGCAAGAGTATGACAGTGATTCTATAGTTGAGGTTAATGTGCCACGGAGGTTTCAAAAAAGTGGCAAAGGTGGTCAGCATGTCAGGGAGGAGCCTACTTCTTTGGCTCAATTGCAGGCTTGCCCACTTGCAATGGATTGTTTTCAGCATCGATCATGTTTCCAATACTGTGAGATGATCTCACAAACCCAACATCATCGTGAACTAGTTCTTTTATTTGTTCTACATTTACATGATGGCCATGTAAACCTTGCCGAAGTAAATTTCACCTTGTCACCAGAGACTATTGCTTAGGCCACCGGGATACCAAATGTAGGAGAGGAATGGAGCAAACGCTAGCAATTAGACAAATTCTACTATGAGCCATACATCAAACATGGGTATATGAGACACTTGAGCACAGTTTTTCCTTTAAGATTCCTGAGGGATGAGTTTGCACCATTGATGAAACTCATCATTCCGTATTTCAGTTGCGAGGGCAGATTCTCGCGTCTCTATGCGTACCATGTCCGTTTGTTGATGCATTTCATGAGGTACGTATGATGAACATTCCGTACTTCATGTGTTGCAACATAGAGAGAATGGTGACTTTAGTACAAAGGAAGACCCCAGCACAGCAGCATAGAAGTATATATCATTACGCGCTGATCAAAATCATAGTGATACATCAGTTGACACAACAGGGCATTACATGGGAGGATTTCATCTCACATGACTTCTTCTCAGTGCCACAGCGGCTTCTTGAGATAGTTCATGATAAGGGAGCGCCTTCACACTAGCCAGACATTCCTGAAACCAAGCATATAAGTGCTCCACCGTATGTGACATACCAGTGAGGCCACAGGGCCTTATTTGCATGTACGCGACGAGTACTATCTCCACCCGGGGTGGAAGGGGTCTCGTTGACTCCCTCAGTAGAGCGAGTATTATCTCCACATCATGTGGAAGGGTTCTTTCCTTCTTCTTCAGCACAGGTACAGATTCAGGATAGGGGAAAGAGGCCTATGCATGATGAGGGTCCTTCAGGAGGCCGGGATACATATTTCACTATCATTGATGTTGATTTGAGCTCTCCTAGTTCAGAGCTAAAGGAGATCATCCGGGAGAAAAAGGCTGAGAATGACTCTCTCAGAAATAAATTACAGATGGCTAAGTCGGTGATAAACTACCTGGAGTAGCGTAACAAATAGCTAGAGGATGAACATACACTTAATGAGCTGCGGCAAATCCATGACGATCGAGAATTGGCCCGAAAGAGACCCGGTGATATGACACCAATTGATCGAGAGTGTATGCTCATCCATGTGAGCACTCATCTGGAGAAATTGTTGGCAAAGGAAAACAGAGACAAAGACATGCTTCATCATATGAAAAATCATTATTGGGCTCGTATGCATGTCTGCAAAGCAAAAATGAAGATTCTAAAGAGGCGATTGAGCAAAGCACTAAAATGGTGAAAAAAGCCCGATCCACTCCAAATTTTGGCCGAGGCTTCATTGGTGGGGCACAATGCATGATGGGATCTTCACTCCAAATTTGAGCAAATTCGGAGAAATTTTTGTCATTTTGAAAATTTTGTCCTAAAGACAGGTTTTTTGGCTCAACGCGTAGCACGTTGACGCGTGCGCTTATAATTGGGACACTTGCTGGAGGAAAACTTTACATTTTTGGGTTTGTCATGGTAATTTATGCATGCTCAGCTATTTCGAAATCATTTCATCAAGTTCTGGGTGATCAAAAGGCCCAAAAACAACATGAAAATCACCTTTCTGCCACCTTTTGCACCAGCACGAAGTAATTCTGGGAGAATGACATTTTGAGGGGGCAAATGAGCTCCAAATTAAAAAATTCCACTTGGGCTGGATAACAGACATCCAGGGATTTCCATCCAACTATTGTGAGCTTGATTTGGGTGTTGGGAAGTGACCCAAAAGCAGGTTGAAAGGCACGCGGTGCATAGGGCTCAGGCGCGTGGCGCATAGGGCTTTTTGGCCAATTTTTCATCTTTCAGCTAAGGAATGCAACCAGTTTGACTAGTTTTGATTTGTGATGTAATTTTTGACTCCTCATGATGTAATTGATTAAACATGATGTAATTTTGACACTTAGTTACTTGTTCTAGAAGATTCATTCACCAAAGAGTGAAAATTTAATGAATGAATTGGTTTCCTACCTTATAGAGGCAAGTTGTTTTGACTGCTTAGATTGTAGTGCTTTGTTTAGAGTTGGTTGAAACAGCTCCTAGGATCATGATCTCGACCCCTAGAGGCAAGGGAATGGGTTGGATTTCCTATATTATGTATTTTCTAAGTCATTTTCAGGGTTGGACTCTTGGGAAAAGCTTGACACCCTATTATACATATTTTCTGCATTTTTGGCAAAGGAAAGACCAAGGTTTTGCAGCACTGTTTGGGATTCATGTGGCTTTATGTGTTGATGGTGTGCTTCTTTCAGTATTTGTAAGTTGTTTATGTGTATCAATTTCCTTCTCTTATCTTCTGCAATTGAACAAATGAAGTGTTAAGGTAGAATCCATAATTTGCTATGCTCTGCCTTTAAGTTTGTTTGATTTTCCATGTTTTCATCTGTTTATGGAGAATCCTTGAAAGTTTCTTGCTCTCCTTAACTTCTCACCAATCAGAACTAGCCATTCATTCTCTTTAAAAGCATCAAGACAATTGCCTAACTTGCCCCAAGTAGACCTCTGCAAAAACTGGGCCTCATCCCCCCACCCAAAATTGCCTTTCCCTTGAATTCAACTAAACTCCAAAAAATCATTTTCAAAATCATTGTACTTCATACCTAGCCTAAAATTAATTATCAATTTAGTCATCTCGAGCCTCATTGATTACCTTTTGCCGAGATTGACTCGGAGAGATCCCTCTCCTGTCCTCGTAGGGCTAGCTACGAGGCTGAGCGTGGTTTGATGTAGCCTTGAGTTTTACCTTATTTCAGCCTAAGGTAGATTTGATAGCTAACAAGTCAAAGGAGATTACACCAATGATTCTCACTGAGGGTGACTTGGACAAAATTGGAGATAAGGTTTAGGAGATCACAATGGAATCTTGGAACGGGGTGGAAGATCACTATGGCGAACTTATCGCAGGTGTGTAGGAAAGGATCGTGAAGTTGAAGCTTTTGGTATTATCAGTTAGACAACCCGCACAAATACAGGAAACGATTATAGAAGGAAGCTTGAAAATGCCTACCCTTGCAGCAAGGTTGACACAAATAACTGCGAGGGTTCTATAATTCAAGTCAGCAAAAATTCAGCAGTAGGCCAGGGAGTGGACATATATAAACATGAACATTGCAACAATGCCACTGCTAAGGTTACATAAGCTACATGAATAAATTATAGAGGAGTTAAAGCTAAGGGAAAAATGCATGTCACAACTCAACAATAGGTGGAAAAGGAGCGAGCCACGCTATCACAGAAGCTTGACCAAGCAATACAAGAGAGAGATCAGATAGCAAAACAATATCAACAATTGAAGGACACAGTAGAAACAACATGTAAAGGAATTTTGAACATGTAGGTCTATGAATAGGAATCAACAAAAGAAAAGGTCGCGAAGCTCAACCTTGCAATAAAGGAGAAGAAGGATAAAGTTGTCGTGGTACAGCTTGAATACGAAGTCAAAATCAGTGAGTTGCAATTGAAGCTGCAACCAACTACACCACAGGATACAAGAGACCAGAGGTAGTTAGTCATGGTTAGCATCTCCATAGCATTGGAAGACTAAAATAAATTACTGGATGAGAGTATGCAGATTTGGACTTCATTGCAGGAAGATCCAGATGTACAGAAACTGCAGGAGGAGATGCAACAAAAGAAACATCACTTAGGGGAAAGTCGAGAAGCTATGAAGACATTTCCTATATCGCAAAAGCTCGCAAAGATCAATGAAGTGAAGGTACTGCAGAAGAGGATCAAAGACTGAAGAGCGAATAAGGGACATTGATAGACATAACTCAAACTTGGCAAGATGAGACCCTCCAAATCTCCCAGACATTAGATAAGAATCTCTAGGAGCTTTGATAGAAGGAGGAAACATTGCTACAAAAGGCTATAGAGCATGTAACAAAAGCATTGTTGGAGGAAGCACACAATGAGGATAAACATATGAAAAAAGTGCTCCAATAGTTCAACCAGGCCTATAACAACATTGCAAAAAAAAGACAGGGGCACAATAGCTAAGTGACTCGGGACGAGTCACAGGTGAGTATTAGGGGCTTGTTGGGTGTAACCCAACTTGGTTAGATTTTGGGCAAGGAAGCCGAATTTTTGGGATAAAGTGCGCAATATGAAGTGTGAAGTGGACTGCACAATAGAGAATTGAAGCACAGAAGGACCGTGTAGAAAACTCACCACACAGTATGGGGGCTTCATGGAGAAGCCCCTTCCTTTTTGTAAAAAAATATAATATTGTATAAGTTGAAGAGTTCTGGACCATAGTCCCTTGTATTTTGGAAACCATAGCATGTGGTCCATGGTAATGTAGCGATGTAATCCCTCAATGTAGTAGTATATAGGGATGAATAAAAAAGAAGGAAAGCAGCATCATTGTTATGGAAAATAACGTATTGAATGCATGAGTCTATGTGATTTGGTTTGGTGGTGAAGAAAAGGCTCTGTAGCTGAGTGAGAAGAGGCCCAAGTCTACAGCTGAGTGCGCAGGTCAAGAACTGTTTGTTGTACAAAATCTACATTACAAGTAACAATTATTGTGGACATAGTCCCCCATTGGGATGAACCACAGTAAAATTTGTGTCTACATGTGTTTATTTTCATAATATCTGCACTTTATTTCAGTACTGTAAATTTTATGAATGTTTATGATATGTTTAAGTGATAAATGTAATTCTGTGAAGTAAAGGATAAGTGTGAAGTATTTTGTGAATACAAAGTAGTAAGTAAATGTTAAAACATAGTAAACTACAAGAGTGCCACAATGTAGTATCCTTCAGGCTACAGAAACCTCGTTCTGCAACGTCCCATAATCACTTTGGCTGAGATTGCCACTTGCTTACAGGTAATTGCCAAGAGGGCCAGTGGTTGAGGGTTTTGTTGGTGCACAATAAACTTTGAACCTGGGTCAATCCAACCTAAGCCAACAAATGGTCAATAAAGTACTTGTTCACTCTGCACTAAAGTACTTGGTTAATAAGCCTGTTTTAGGAGGAAAGATTTACAAATGGTTATTATTGTTTCAGGAGTATGAATTTGAATTTGTTATTAATCTAGAAAGACTAAATGCTAGAACTGATCATTTATCAAGGTTGGAAACGGGAGAAGAACCAATGAATATAGAAGATAATCTTTCTGATGTACAGCCGTTTGCAATCAGGATTGTAGACAATCACTTTGCTGATATTATTCAGTTTTTAACAATAGGAATGACCTCTTCATAATACAATACACAACAGAAGAAATAATTGGTGGTTAAGGAAAAAATTTTTCACTAATAGAAGGACATTTGTATAAATGGGACCAGATTTGCGCAGGTATGTTCCTAAGCAAAAAAGACAAATAAGTTTAACAAAATCTCATATGTCGCAACTAGTGGAAATTATGTAGGGAAAGCTACTAGGCAGAAAATTTTAAGAGCAAGACTATGGTGGCCTACACTACACAAAGATACAACTAAGGAAGTAGAGAAGGTAGAAATAGAGAAATCTGCTGCAGATAAAAGGAAGAGCCAAGGTGAAGCATCCACCAAGGCCAGAAAGAAGCTTACGATAGATAAGTCAAAGGAGATCACATCAATGATTCTCATTGAGGGTGACTTTGACCAAATTGGAGATAAGGTGTAGGAGATCACAATGGAATCTTGGAATAGGGTGGAAGATTGTTATGATGATATTATCATAGGTGTATAGGAAAGCATAAAAAATTTGAATATTTTTGCATTATCAGTTAGATAACCTACACAAATACAGGAAAATATTATAGAAGGAACGCTGATAGTGCCTAAGCTTGTAGCAAGGCTAGCACAAATACTTGCAGGGGCTCTACAATTCAAGTGAGCAAAAATTTAGCGACAGACCAAGGAGTGGACACATATAAACATGAACATCACATAAATGTCATTGACAAGGTTACATAAGCTGCATGAAGAAATTGTAGAGTTAAAGCTAAGGGAACCATGCATGTCACAACTCAACATACATGTGGAAAAGGAGCGGGTTGTGCTATCAGAGAAGCTCAACCAACCAATACAAGAGAGAGATCAGATAGAAAAAAATATGAGAAAATGAAGGATGAAATAAAAACAACATGTAAAGGAATTCTAGACATGAAGGTCTGCGACGAGGAATCAACAAAAGACAAATTCGTGAAGGTCGACCTTGGAATCAAGGAGCAAAAGCATAAAGTTTCCACGGTACAGTTTGAATATGAAGTCAAAATCAGTGAGCTGGAATTGAGGCTATAGCCAGCTACGCTGTATAATGTAAGATACTAGAGGGAGTTAGTCATGGCTATCATCTCCACAACTTTGGCGGACTACAACAAAATACTCGACGAGAGTATGCAGATTTGGACTTCACTACAAGAAGATCCAAATGTTCAGAAACTGCAGGAGGAGATGCAAGAAAAGTAGCAGCAGTTAGAGGAAAGTTGAGCAGATGTGAAGACATTTCCTATGTCACAGAAGCTCGCATAGATCAATGAAGCGAAGGTACTTTTGAAGAGGATCAAAGAGATGAAGGGAGAAGATCATACATTGATAGATATAACTCAACCTTGACAAGACAAGGCCCTTCAACTCTCCCAGACAATAGATAAAAAGCTTCGGGAGCTTTCATTAAAAGGAGGCAACATTTCTACAAAAGGCTATAGAGCATGTAACATAAACATTGTTGGAGGAAGCACACAACAAGGATAAAAAAATGACAAAAGTGCTTCGATAGTTCAACCAGGCCTATAACAACATGGAAAAAAATATTAGAGGTACATCAGCCAAGTAAATCGGGACGAGTCACAGGTGAGTGTTGGGGGTCTGTTGGGTTCAACCCAACTTGGCCAGATTTTGGGAAAGGAAGCTGAATTTTGGGGATAAAGCGCGTGGTACAAAGTGCAAAGTGGATCGTACAACAAAGAAATGGAGCACATAAGGACCATGCAACAAACTCACCATGCAGTATGGGGGCTTCGCGGTGAAGGCCCTTCCATTTTGTGAAAACAAATAATATTATATAAGTTGAAGGGTTTTGGACCATAGTCCCTCGTATTTTGGAAACCATGGTATGTGCTCCATGGTATTGTAGTGATGTAATCCCTAGATGTAATAATATAGAGGGATGAATAAAAAAGAAGGAAATAAACATTATTATTATGGAAAATCATGTATTGAATGCGTGAGTCTATGTGATTAGTTTTGGTGGCAAAGAAAAGTCTTTATAGCTAAGTGCGCAAAGGCCTAAGTATACAACTAAGTGTACAAGTGACCTGAAGTTGAGTGCATAGGTCAAGAATTGTTTGTTGTATAAAACATATATTATAAGAAACAGTTCTTATGGACGTAGTCCCTCATTAGGATGAACCATGGTAATATCTGTGTCTACATGTGTTTATTTGCTTAATATCTACACTTTATTTTAGTATTGTAACGTTTATGAATGTTTATGTCATGTTTAAGAGATAAATGTAATTATGTGAAGCAAAGTATAAGTGTGAAATATTTTGTTAATGCAAAGTAGTAAGTAAGTGTTAAAGCATAAGAAAATAAAAGAGTGCCACAATGCAATATCCCTCAGGCTGCAAAAACCTGCTTCTGCAACCTCCCATAATCACTTCGGGTGAGACTGTGATTTGCTTGCCGGTCATTGCTACGAGGGCCAGTGGTTGAGGGTTTTGTTGGTCCGTAGTAAAATTTGAACCTAGGTCAGCCCAACTTAATACAACATTTAGTTGCATTTAGTTTCCCTTGCATCACATCTACCCTCTATCCTTCTCTCCATTTAGTTTTTCTTTGTTTTCGTACTTGCTCTTTCATGCTTAATTTTTTGTTGCTTTGATTTTTTGGCCTTGTTTCTTCATTTTGTTTTGAATTTTCCTTCATGTTTTGTTTAATAAGACTTTGAATTAAATATTGTCTTATTTATCTCAAAATATAATGTGGAAAAACTTGAAAAGGGCAATTGTGACAATGAACAATGCTTGGCTTATTTGTCATCCTCTTCTCTATCTTGGTTTTACATATATTTAAAGCAATGAATTCTGAACGGAAAATATGATTCGTTCTAGACAAAAAGCCTTTAGTCAAACCAAAAAGGCCACATATATTCTAGGATATTCATTCCTTGACTTGGTGTTGTAATTAATGGTGTTCTTATTTCCTATCCAATTGAGTACAAGAAGGGAAAGGGGAAAATCGATAATGAGAAAATCAATATTAGAGGTATATATAACCTTATCTAAGGAGGCAACCTCTTAGGATCTCAATAAGTTGGGGTCCCTCTTCCTCCCCAGTGAAATAAATAAGTTCCTAAGAATAATCCTATAAATAAATAAACAAAGGCAAAGGAAGCGAAAGGCTTCTTGTGAGGAGAGGTGAAGCAAGTAAATTCGTTGAGGTACTGTTCAAGCTCGTTGACAGGGAAGCAATGATTGTGTTACTATAGTGACTCCACCAGGGTAGTATCCAGGTCTTTTGGTAGCGAAAAAACACTAGATATTAAAAATAAGACCCTGATTATCTTAAACTCAGAATTTTATATTACCCTTCTCCTGAATTGAAACAATTCTGTTTTGGAAAGCTTTGTGAATGTGTTTAGCCAAGAAAAGGAATAGAGGAGACTATATCCATAACCATGTCAAATGGGGAAGCCAAGGTAATCCATGCAATGAATAAATACTTCTTGAAATACTGAGAACTTTCACTTAAGGGTGAAAAATTAACAAAGAATCTAGAGTTCTACTAGTGTGCCGCCAAGTGTTGTTACTACAACAAACAACCTCCAAAATTTTGTTTACACTTGAATTTTGGCACCTACTTGTGGTCTGAGGATTTACCATTCCTTGAATGTTCATATTTTCTTCATGGTTGGTTGGTGTTTCCTCAGATTCTTAGTGTCAGAGTCACTTTCTTATTCATGCTCAATTCTTGAAGAATTCACAAGTGTACTTCTCTTGATGCAAGCTTACATAGATGGTGAATTTCTCTTGGAAGTAAAGCTCGCACAATCACTAGTGATAGTGACTAGGAAATTCATAAGCACAATGTAATACACAATACATATTAACAATTAGTGTGCAGTCTCCATTGATAGTATCCCTCACTTTGATTGCAATTGCACTTTCATCTCGGTGATTTTTCTCAACTATTGCTCTAGCGCACCTTTGTTTTCTCAAGTGTCACTTGCACATTCACAACTATAATTTTTCTTGCATTCACTTTGACAAGTGCCATTTTCATCTTATATTTTCTCTTGCATGTGTCACTTTGAATTTCTTTAAGCTTTTGCAATTGTTGTTTGCACTTTTCGCTTACTTTCACAAGTGTCATCTTTTGGCATGGGAAGTGTCACACATTGAAAAAGGTGGAGTTATGCTTCATTTCAATGGGAAAATTTGGTTTCAATGGATCATATTTATCATATATCCATGTATTAGATCAATTCCCAAGGTTTCATGCACTGTTATACTAGTGTTGTTACTATTTTCCCAAAGTGTATCTTAAGTGTTACAGCTAGTCGAAAGGAGTCAATTGTACATTCTTAAAGGGAATTTTTGATGCATTCTCCTACATTGCTATGTACTATTCATCATAAATACATCCATTAGACATATTCCCCAAGTCTTGAACACTGTCGTATAGGTATCATCATTGTCATTGCAAAGTGTATCTTTAGTGTCACACTTGCAGGAAAGTGTTGTGTTGCCGTCACACCAAAGGGATCATGTTGTTTTTAGGTGTTCAATGTTCAATGTTGTGTCATCAATTGTTTTGAGTGTGTGATCATATTCAAGTCATATCCTTATCTTGTCGATCTCACACTTAGTCAAATTCTAGAATATCCTCTACCCGATCAAATTAACCTCACTCAACCTCCCTGAACTGCGCACTGCATAGTGGAAAGCTTCAAGCATGCATCCTTATCTCTTGGAACTGCGCAATGCACAATTCTAGAATTCTGTTGCCGTCACACCAAAGGGATCATGTTGTTTTTAGGTGTTCAGTGTTCAATGTTGTGTCATCAATTGTTTTGAGTGTGTGATCATATTCAAGTCATATCCTTATCTTGTCGATCTTACACTTAGTCAAATTCTAGAATATCCTCTACCCGATCAAATTAACCTCACTCAACCTCCCTGAACTGCGCACTGCATAGTGGAAAGCTTCAAGCATGCATCCTTATCTCTTGGAACTGCGCAATGCACAATTCTTGCCTCCAAGGACTACTCATTGTGAAATCATAGTGCTCAAGGATTTCCTCCCTATCCTTAGAAACTATGTAATCCTGCCTCCCAACCAATCTCTTGTTGTGCATTTCATAGTGTCAGTCATCAAGATGTCTCTCTGAGTCTTTGAACTGTGTAACTACACAATCCATTGACTAGTCTCCCTACAGAACTACACATTACATAGTCTCAAGGCTCAATCCTACCTCACTAAGACCTTCAACTATGTAGTCTTCCTACCTAGGCCTCCAAAACTACGCATTACCTAGTCAAAATATTTAGTCTTGTACTCTGGCCCTATGGAACTATGCACTACACAATGCTTGAGCTTTCCTCCTAGTTCAGTACCTAGTTCTAGGTCAACCAGTGGCTTTCATGAAACAAGTTAGACTAGAATATTTTCGGACTGAAGTTGTCTTGTCATGAGTGGATTTCGCTTGCAAGTTTCACTTGCAGATACTATATCTTGACATGACATGATAATGATTGAAGAGGAGGAGAAGGAGACTATGCCAAAAGACTCTTGTGAAGTTGAAACCATGAAGAGGTCATCAAGCAAGAAGATGAAGGAACACTCATTTATGGCAAAAGACCAAAAATTAGGATCACATGAAGACTCCATATCATTTAGTCCCTTGGAGGGTGAAGATGAAGAAAAAAACAAATCTTTCATGAATATGAAGTACTGAAAAAAACTCTCATGAAGATTGAAGACAAATTAGAAACAAGAAAAACAACTTGGCATTGCCACTTCATCATGAAGTCCATGTCATCGTTATCAAGTTGTGATTTATACTAGTGCCATCACAATGTCATGTGTGTCCATGTGTCATGCAACATAATTTGTGGATACAATAATGTAAACATCAAAATGAAAGGAAAAAATTTAATGTGTGGAGGTCCAAGAATCATATGTGGAATACGAAAAGTCACATAGTCATATATGGATAAAAGAGTCTTTAGGAAAAGTACAAAGTCATATAGAAGTCCAAAGGTCACATTAGAAGTCTAAGAGTCATGAGGATATAAAAGATCATTCCTCTTGCTATAAATACACCCTCATAACTCAAGCAAAGGGACTTTGGAGGCTTAGCCCATGGAGCTAGCCTTGGCTTCTCTAGCTTAGCTTAGGAGAGAAGATCATTCTTTGGAGAAACAAGAAGTGACTTAATGTTCCGCTATTGGATCTATTGGCTCGCCTTTGTATCTGTGTACTTGGATCTTTCACCTAATAATTAGAAGCTCGATGAGCCAACACATTTTCATGCATGTATTGTGAATATATTAAGACTATTCTTTGTATGTTTGCAGTATGTGTTTTGTTCACATATACTAAGGAAATTGAGCTATTTTGGTAGCTTTGGTACTTATCTTGTTGAATGTGTGTTGTATTTTCTTTAACGTTTGTTATGTCTATGTGAACTATTTCGCTAGATGACTAAAAAATATTTCCTTTACCTTGTGTGCCTCTCTTAGGATAGGACTATTACTTTCCTTCTAGAGACTCACTCTTACTTCCCTCTTGTGAAAGCCTCCTTTTACACATTGCAATTAGTGTTTCACAATGTCAACTTTCTTGTTGATTTCAAAGGTTATGCACATACACTCTTATGTTATTCATTTCATTGAGGCAAACACTTAAGTTATGGTGGTCGAGCCAATACTTAGGATGGGGCTCCTACTCTAGACAGTGTGAGGTCTAATTGGGACTTCACATTGGGGAGACCCCATTTGTTGACAGATTTCCAACACCTTCAATAACTACATAATTTAAAAATATATAAAGGAGGAAAACGTTAATACTCAATTTATAATCTATTTCATTGCATAATATATTAATATGCAACATATTGTTACATGTACATGATCAGGTGCTCAAAATTATGCTCAAAAATCAAAGTCGTCAGAATGGTGTGGAACTTGAATGACTGTGTAGTTCTTGTCATCCTAAATTTGGCACAACTCGTTTCGCACAAAACGGACACTGTATGCTCTTAGAAACACTTTCTATTCACTTTGTCAAACAAGAAAATTTTCAAAAAAATGGGCAGCTTAGTTAGCAATCTGTATTGCTGACGTGGCATTGGCTGGGTAGGGTATGAGGCAGTTGACTGGGTTAAAGATTCTTAGAGAGTTAGATCATGCCAAGTGGCACCGTCCGATTGGTTGAAATTGTTGGTTTTTTATTGGATGGTAAGGTGGCCAACCACGAGCTCACAGGTGACCCAATTAGAGGCTACCACATGGCAGCCTAGGAGGCCACCAAAATTGGCTATAGACCGAGTAGAGGTAGCGGGAGTCGAACTGCCAACCTCTCATCACACAAACCAACAACTTAACCATTGCACCAACGCTTTGTCACTTAACAATATATGGTGACGACTTAATGTTAAACTTTAATGTCGCAAGGTATGGGGGGGAGGGCAGACTTAACCGCCCCCCACGTGAACACGTCGGCCAACTGCATATGTAACCACGACCATTAATCATTCTGACAAATATTAAATGCTTGACCTCTAATTGTCTTTGCATGTGAACACTCCAACACTTTGTTATGTAACTGCTAAAGGGAGGGGGCCAGTGTCAGGGGCTAGCCTCTAGGCACATGACCCCCCATATGCCCCTAATTTTTTACTTTTAGGCCTTGACGACAAAGTTAACCATCCGAAAAATCTTCTCGAATTTCGGCAGATTTGGTGGTCTGTTAGTGGAAAATGGGGCGAAATTGTAGGATGATGCCATATTTTGGGCAATTTGTGGAGTGAATAGTGGGAAAACTAGGAGAGGTCATAACTTCTCTAGTTTTCGACCAAATTGGATGTAGAAAGAGGCTAGGTTGCCATTTTTTGACATTATGGACTCATTCGAGCAGGTTTCAGAAGTATTTGAACATTGTAAACACATATTTTTACACATTTGAGCATAATAGAGGGGCCTAAGCCATTGGAAGCTGGACCAAGGAGACATAGCCTAGGAGGGGTGAACTCCTTCATCATTTTCCTGCTGTGATGTGTTTTTGGTGATGCTATGTAAATTTTTATGCTACTATTCAATCTCTTATTTATGTTAAAATTTCTCATAAAATTAACATAAAAACACATTTTACACTTGCAAAACTTATGAATCCTTAAGTAGAAGAAAAGCATTTTGTTTATAATCTGAGGAGGATCTTAGCACAAAAATCTAATATTCTTAATCATATCATTTTGGTATCAGAGCACTAGGTTTTTTTTTGTGTAGGAAGAATTTAAATGTTTGCAAGTTTATGTCACACTTACAAGGTTAAAACTCAAAAGAGGAGAAGGGAAGCTGATTGGAAGCCCTGAAGTTGGGTCAAGGGGAGGGAGGGAAAGGTTTCCACAATCTCCAACACCAGTTCATCCTCAAGTTGCAATTGAGACTCCAGACAACATGTCTCATGAAGGAAAACCTACAAACATGACAGAAGATGAGAAGGTCTTCATGAAGGATTTCTTTGATATGACAGAGATGGTGAAGGTCCTATAGGAGGAGACAAACTTCCACCCTCTCTGCCATCTTCTTCATCTTCTTCTTCACAAGCATCTTCACCCTCTTCCACTAACACAACCCTTACTCATACTTATCAACTTACCTCAAAGGGAGTTGGTAAATTGTAGTGCCCACCCTAGTTTCCTGACTCTAATATGACATTACCTTGCATACTTTAGTCTATGAGTAACTTAGGCCGAGGATCCAGAAACGTGACTCTATTATCAGCGAATGTGATGGTTATGTATGTTCTCTATTAATATTATGATTACGATATAATTAATGGTTATGTGTATTCTCTATTGAGATCATGATGGTGATAGTAGTAAAGGATAGACATGTTTCTATTGATGTTATAATGATGATAGCCTTGATCTATATGTATGGTTCCATTAAGGTGATGATGATGCCAGCCATGATGGAGGTATCCCCTATGTTAGCTACTTACATTAGTTCCGGTTCACAATGAACGGTGATGTGAATGACCAGGTGATGGTAATTAATGTTATTATGACAATGACTAACACTAAAAAACCTGGTTACTGATTATTATTGAGTATGGCAGGAAAACCACCAGAGGCACTTGCACATGATGAATTGACGACACCTGGTTTGATGAAAATTTATATTATTTTATCTTTGAAATTCTAATTGATTTTGAAACCTGCTATATATGGCTATCTATATTCTGATGATATGTAAATGGTTGCAGGCATAGATGAGTTGCTTGGCCGAATGACTCACATATGGGTGATGGGGTTGTACAAGTGGATGGAACTACATGGGAGGGGTGGGACAGTGTCCCTGATCTCACTCACTAGCACTCCCGTCGTGACTTGGGCTGGAAGAGTTGAAACACATTCGCCTTGAAGATCACGATGCCATGAGGGCAGGTCCCAAAGTCGGGTTGCTCATGAGGAACCTACTGGGGGGCGCGCATCAAGGCGGATTCCTTGATCCCTGGCACCATTAGTCTCACTATATCAGGCAACATGAGAGACGATCGAGGTCTATGACGTTGCACGCTATTTTCCCCTCGTAGTCACTGGATGCTTGAAGGGCAAGTGGTTTGGCACCCTTGGAATTTCAGGGAAATTCTTGAAGGGCACGACCAACTTGGCACCCTTGGCATCACTATTAAACTGTTAAGGTGTGGCACCCTTGGAACTTCTAGGGAAGTTCTTGATGGGCACAACCAAACGTGGCACCCTTAGAATTTCAGGGGAAATTCTTGAAGGGCACAACCAACTTGGCACCCTTGGCATCACAATTAAACTGTTAAGGTGTGGCA
>APFE030138448.1:33070-61291 GCA_000404065.3 Pinus taeda | reverse complement strand
AAAGCAAACCACACGGAAAAGTGAAGAAACAAGGGCTCCCATGGCATACACATAGTCACGACCAAGGAGAAGACTGAAGTCTAAAGATCCTTGGGTAACCGAGACGTCTATATCGACAATCTTGCCTCCCAAAGTGATAGGGAACTTTGGAAGGATCCCTAATGGTTGACTCGTTCCTCCGTCAAAAGTGGTGAGATTCGGTGCGACAGGTACAAGCGATGGGGAACCCAAAGCCTGCCAAGTAGTAACGGGCATGAGACTGACCGATGCTCCCTCATCTAACACAGTGCCAGGCAGCGCCATATGGGAAGCATAGGCGGTGAACCAGAAAGGCACATGGGATGGAAGGGGAGGGGTAGTCAAACAGCTCCAATCGAAGGACACGACCGAACTACTTGGTGGGGGAACCATATGGTTGCCCCCCTGCTCGGGAGGGATCGAATCGCAATTCTTCGGAGAGTCTGGGATGGGAAAACCATCATCAAGCTCAGGAGAATCCGAGGAGACGAGAAGAACATGGGAATTTGACTCTTCCGAAACAGAGTGGACGGCACTCTGTCTGACCAATGATTGGTCTGGAACAGGCTGGGTACATCCAGGTTCGGGAAGAGGGGCCTGGACAAGAGGAGAATGTGAAAGAATCTCATTATCAGGAGGCGATTGATTTGCTGCTGCAGAAAGGCGTTGATATCCAACGGGGAGTTGGGGCGGGAGGGCTGGGAGACTTTCCAAAACAACGGAGGCTTTATCCATGAGTGGACAAAGGTGAAGGTGATGATTGCCTTCACAAAGTCTACAGGGGATTCAAATCTTCCCATTTCCCTTACCATTCCCAACTGATGAGGGAACATCGCCATGAGCCTCAATGGACGATGAGGGGTGGGCTGGATTTACGGGAATAGTCGTACTTGTAACCTCTCTCTTGGGAGACTTCTTCTTCTTGGTCTTCCTCTTCTTCTTCTTAGCCACTTGGTTATTCGAATCGAAACTTTCGCCAGGCGAAGTACAAGAAGGAGACGTAGAAGTAGGCGTCGAAGGAGAGAGGTCCACCTTAGGTTCAACATGGTGTTGTGCAGGTGGAGGGACTGATGCAGTATCAGCCGACACAGTAGGGACCAAAGAGGTCGAAAACAACCAAACAGGCAACCCGACTGTTAACCCTGGAAGGGATAATGTCGCCATATAAGGAGCACAACCATTCCCAAGAGGAGGGAAATGGCTAGGGTTCCCGTCAGGAGGGGAACTTAGGTTGGTGAATCCTGGAAAAGTTGCCATAGAAAAACAAAGCCTACTCAGCTAATGCACACAAGATCTAACCAGATGATTTTATCGAGGCCAAATAAATTTTAAGACACAGGAACTGAACTTGACCTTTTCATGTTTCGAGAGTCGAGAAAAGGACGAAAAGATTACTCTATCTACTTCGAATGTTTAATGAGCACGAAGTGACAAGACGCTCACTGGCACCTTTTCTTTTAGAGAGTCTGAAAAGGATCAAAAGCGACTACTCTGGAAGTTCTAGGCAAAAGCTTTACCAAGCAACCCGTAAAACTGCTTATACACCTTGGCAATCATATGAGAACCAAGGACTTCCCGTACTGCAGTCAATCTTCCCGAATGCTGTGTTCGGTGTGTTACGGTTTACAAGGCGGCAGACTCGACTTCCTATGGATAAAGGATACAAGCCTAATGGAGTCTCCCCATATATACGCGATGGTACGTGGGAGCCCAATCCGTACTAGCACTTATCGTTTCACCGTGGAGGAATCACCCAACCACTCAACGTTAAGCTACTAGGTGTAAAGACGCTGGAACACGTCTCTAGCCTAGACCTCTAGATGTTCACGTTAAGTTCCAATGCGTTTTTAGATAAATTTGGTTTATTTTATGGTTGATCTTGAATTAAGTTTTAGTTTCAGGTCCTACCGTATGATCTCTCAAAAACACCTAAATGCAACTATATGCCAAAGAACGTCATTTTGTTCGATGAATTCTAACTATGAGAAGGTTAAGAGTCTTTCAAACAAACAAAACGAATTCAAGAAATCACGCAACCTAATGCAACTAATAGCAAGGAAATGAAACTTTTCTCTTGAAAGCACAAAGCAACGAAATGTTCTTTTCCTTTCAACTACTAATGCAAAAGACACTAGTTTGCTTTACTTTTCAATGACATAAAAATGCTTTTAAAACGAATTAGAGAGATAGCAACACTAATTGAAAGAACTAAAATCACTCAATGCACACACAAGACAATTCCCAAGTCACGAAAAACCAGTTTCCCAAATCAAAGGAAAACGAAGGCTTATGAGCTATGTGATCTAAGCTCAACAAGACACCGAGGAATTCAAAGGAGGAAAGCAAATCGCTTGGAACACAATCAAACACTTTCAACAATCACCAAACAAATGTGAGGGAGCAATTAGAGAGTCGAATGACCCAATAGAAGACCAAAAACACCTAAGGGAGGCTCGACACACAAAGCCACTAGATGCCCTAGGGCTCGAAATGTGAAATCGATAGAAGAAGGCAAACACCCAAAGGGTAAAGGTAATCTATGCGATTGTAATTTATGCACAATTCACTTGAAAAGTGTGCAAACGTAATCGATGCACAAATGAGAATTTTGATTATGCAAGTGTGATCTATGCAAGAGAATTCCCAAACACAAGATGATTCTAATGTAATCTAAGAACCAATCAAGTGCAAATCAAGAAAATTGGGTGAGATTTCCAAAGATGAAAAAAATAAAAATACTCAAAGGCGATTAACACTCATACCCAATTTAGCCCCCCCCGGCGAATGAGGGGGAAATTTTTTTGCAAAAACAAAAGCAAAAAGATGCAAAATTATGAAGAGACTGAGACAAACCTTCAAGTAATGATCAAAGGGAATCAAATTAAGAATTTCTCAAAATAGAGACTCAAAACCAGTCAAACAAGACTCCCACACACTCCAACAACTATGAAAGTCAAGGCAAAATGCAAACCAAGCAACGAAAGTGAAAAGGAAGGCTTTGCAAAAACTGAAAACAAGCAACAAACGAACCCTCGCGGAACAAGGCTTCACAAGCAAGGGTGTCACAGCTTAAACAAAATAAACAAGTCAAAAGCCAAGTGGAAAAAGCAGGGGACAACCAAACCAAGAGGTTTAGGAAACTAATTTGGACAAAAAAGAGTTTTACAGGATCAGCGCGGGTGACCCCTCAGCAACAAAGTGATGACAAGGAAAGGTCTGTAGCAACTTTGCGCTGTCAGCGCGGAAGGACACGGATAAAGGGCGTTGGCTCGAAAATAGGGTTAGCGCGACTGTTAAATGTATAAACACGATGACAAGAAGAGCAAAGAAGCAACTGTGCGATGTCAGCGCAGCTGTTCTGAAATAAAACGCGCTAAGGCTAAAAAACAAATAAAAACAAACCAAAAACCCCCAAACCAAGGTAACAGGCTTTCAAGACAATTAAGGCAGCCCCTAGGATGAACCAAGAAACAAACCAACAACAAAACAATCCCCAAACCTTGACAAAGGAGCAATAATCAAAAGAAAGGCAAGGGTGAAATACAAAGAGACAAGCAAGCTCCCCAGCGGAGTCGCCAAATTGTTGGAGAGGTAAATCCCCTCTACGGATAGAGGCGATCCCTACTAGCCCAAAGGGGGTCTAGCAACAATCAAACAATGCTACACTGCAGGTTCCTAGTTGTAATTAACAAGTGGGTAAAAGAGACCTACTTGGATTCCAACGCTATGTTTGTCGAAGAGATGATCCTCTCGCTCCTTCGCTGCAGCCGATCACAGTCCTCCACTATCCTCGCGGACGGACACCTGCACAAGCAAAGAGAGAAAAAACAAGCGTAAAATCTACTAAAAACAACTATGTATCAGTCAGGAAGGATACAATTTACATTAATCATTCGTAGGACAAATGGAAATGGAACCATAAGAGTAGTCATCTATCTTTATTAATCAGAAAATAGAGTAAGGTACAACCGAAGTCCTGACGCTTAGTCCTTCTCTATAGGGTCTAGCCAGCATGTCTTCCAAGCATTCACCTTTGAAGCAAATCTCCCAAGTCAAAGAGGTCTCTCTCTCACATACAAGGCAACAAGATCATAACCTTCCTCAAGCTCAAAAGCAATCCTCACACAACACACCAAATGCCTACAAAGAGCAGCACTAATGCACTAAGAATTCCTCAATCAAAGTCTATATGTTCCAAACTAGCCGCTCATGGGCAATGGAGGAGGCTTATAAAGGAGAAGGAGCCTCCATGAATAGGTAAAGGATGAGCTTTCCCCCAAGATAAGTGGATGGTCAGTCGAACAGACATGCCAGAGAAAGGATGGCGACCTCAACAATGCTAACAACCAACTTTGGAGTGATCTGGAAGGTTGGCTGTTAGAACAAATTCGCCCAAACAGGATCAGCGCGGGTGCAAAACTGGGCTGGCGCGCTGGCATCGCAGATCAACTATAGAGGAGGTCTGGTCAGCGCTCAAGGGTACAAGCGGAGGGCGCGCTGTCCGTAAAAATGGACCAGCGCGGAAAACAGGTGTGCTTCCGCGCTGGCAGCGCAGCAGCTACATTATCCTCGGCCAGTCAGCGCGGTTATTTGATGAACAGACGCGATGATCCATTTAACTTAGGCAAAGAGGTTTTTTTAGCCATTTTAAGGAGCATGAGCTTAGGTGAATGTGGTTTTATAACACAGTAAGGAGACTGACATGATGGCGGTGACATTTTACTGTGTAACACATGTATTCGCACCACATGAATTGTACTGCAGTACCTTGAGGATCATTATCATTATCGGTGATTCCTCTCGCACTTGCTAATAGCTCACATCATTGGTTGGTAATCAGCGATGTCTTTCCATGTTCGACATCAGAACATCTTTTCACATGGATCGACTTGTACATCAGGCGAAGATTGAACGACTTTGAAGACCCCAGATCTAGTTTCATCCATCCAGGCTGCGATATATTCAGGAAAATAAAGAAATCAAATGTACATCATAGCTGCACAGATAATCATCCAAGCCAAATGATGATGGCTCTACCAGAATCATCAGTCTGTCACATAGACGGTTGTTTGTCATATGTACATGAAAATGAGTTTATAAAGCTGAGCATGGGAATTCCCGCCTCAGCTAGATCATGAAAATATTATGAAGATAATGTATTGTATTGTATTTTATTACAGGTCACCTTCCAGTTCAAAAAACTTCAGATCCTCATGATAAAGCATTTCACTCGACATCAGAAGATTTACGACCTCATGCTTTAGGGGGCAACTGTTATAGACACATTTGGGCACTACAAACCCAATCTAATATTTCCATAAACCAAGGGCTTCTAAGCCCCTAAAAGTGTTGTTTCATACCCTAGAGGAACAAGGTTAGCTGATTACATCATCTCCCAGAAGTTCTCCTTGAAAAACTACTCAGAACTGGTCAAAACTAGACCATACAGACTGCTCAGTGCTAAGGGTGTGATAAATCTCACCTGATACATGGAAAAAGTGTGATGCATACAGAAAATCACTTCTGTAGGGTGTGATGAGTGAGAGAGGACAAATGGCAGAGGCAGTTGGCTAGGTGGAAACCCAAAGAATCTTCTAGAAACTGCCAGTTTGGCACTTGCCTCTCTGAATTCGCCCAGGGATGAGTAAGAGGTCATGAAATATCCAAGTGGAACCAAGAAATATCAGAGAAATGACACTAATCAAAATCCTGGAAGTTGAATCACCCACCTACAAATATCTATATATGGATCCCTCATCCTCGAGATCCAAAGGCTGGAATTTGGTATTTTGTAAGGAAGTGCTGTTGTTTTCTCTGTGAAACATCATAGTGTTGGGTGGTCTAGCTTTTCATGAGGTGAAGAGGGCTTTCATGCTGGGAGGATGGCGCTTGGTCAGATGAATGGGTTGTAATCCTCTCTTCTGCTACTTCTATCAATAAAGCTATTTGCGTTTTCCTCCATATTCTTGTATATCTCTGAATCTTGTATTGATATATGCATTTGTATGGTTAATATACATTTGATCCTATATTGTTTATGGTTATAGATCTCTATGCTTTGATAGTATTATGTTGCTTTGACTCTACAGGTGTTCTTTGAAGCGGGACAAGTAAAGGAGTGGTGAAGCTCTGTCAAAGGAGGGAGGAAACAATCAAGGAGCCAAATTAAAGGCTGAGGTTGGTACTCTCTGCTTCTCTCTCATCTATCTTTCATAAAGGAAAACACAAGTAACTTTAGTTTGTTTGTTTCTAAGATAGCTACCCGTCTTAGTGGGACTAACAGCTCTGAATGGACACTAGTTTTCTCGATAATAGGGTTACAAGGGATTCCATAAAGCATGAGCACCTCTTGTGTTTATTACATGCATGTCTCCCCAAATCCACAGGTTTATGTGCTCAACGATAGATCCCGTGGTTTAAAGACGCCAGAACACGTCTCTAGCCTAAAAAAAAATTCTGCAAAAATGTAGGTACCACCGGCCCTGGAAAGTTCTCTGATACCACTTGTTATGCTCTTAAACTGCGAGAAATTCCAGAATACCAAATATGTGAAGAAATAAAACCCAAAAAATAGAATAAAATGGGAAAAACAACAAGCATTTTATTATTTAGAGAAAGCAATTTTCACTTGCCTCTTCGAGGGGTAACCTCCAACGAAGTAGAGCTCGATTACAAAATAAGACTCGATGATCTTTTCCTTATAACTATGACTATTTATAGCTAAATGACCTTCAACAACCTAATGACTAGTGGTCCTTTGCATAACATGGGTTAACCACTTTATTTATTAATTATGGCCCATTTGCAACTAACTGTGGTCCCTTTCTTAAATGCGGGTCACCCACTTACAATTATTAATACTTTCTTTATTGACTTTTTACTAACTATGACTATGACTCGACCCTATTGGGTTTATTATATAAATAAAGGGGTTAGGATTGGACCCTAATACGAATCCGTAGGACAAGAAATAGAAAGAGAGAAAATAAAAATATATTCAAACTGACTTGAAACTATATTATTTTCATACTTGGAATTTCTCTCTCTTTTGAGGATGATAGCTTCCTTCTTGATCATCGGGTGTATCTATTCTTCTTCTATCATCTCACCTTCTTCTAATATCACCTCTTCTTTTTATAATTGTTTATTATTCTATCATTGAAATTTATATTGTCAAAGCTATGATTTTTGTTGTACCTTAATCTTGGAGCATTCCTATTTTCCCAACAATCTTGAGCATAGTGGCCAAACTTGTGACAATTGTAACATTCAATCTTTGACATATATTTATCTCTCCTCATTCTCCTATTGGAATCCCTAGGTGTTGGTGCAAAATTCCTTTTATTATATTGACCTCCTTTACCTTTCATTTTCTTGTCTTGAGTGGCTAATGCATAAGGCTCTCCAACTTCATGCTTTTGAATTTTCCCTCTGTCAATGATCCTGGTCTGCTTTTGACTGCATTTAACAATGAGCTCATCAAATGACGTGAATACCTTATTATTTCTTAGAGTAGTAATGAAGGTCTCCCAAACAAGAGGAATACCTCGAAGAGTGACCAATATCAACTCCTCATCAGATACATGTTCACATGAAGCTTGCAATTGATCCCTTAAATGAGATACCCCATGATATAGGATTGCACAGGTTCTCGCTTGTTCATATTTAGCTCTTTGAGTTGATATCTCAAACAAAGGATTGGATTCAAGTTGTTGAACTCATACATATCGACCTACTTGTCATACATATAGTTAGATTCCTTCAAGTTACCAATATAAACAAGCAAATTATCTTGTAAATCATCAATGATAATTTTCTTAGCTTTGAGATCACCTTTCTTGTACCTAGATTTTGTAGCAGCAGAAGCATTTGTTGGAGGCTTAGGTACCTTTCCTTGCACATACTCCAAAAAATCATTGTCATGTAGTATAAATTCCAACCTGATCCTCCAAGCAACAAAGTTAGATGAGTCACCTAACTTCTCATTTTCCTTGAAGTAAGAGGTAGACATCTTGACCTAACCAAATAGGCTCCTTTAGATTCTTTCAAGAACGATTGGTCTTGTCTCTTGTCTCCTTGGGCTTTTCTCTTCACCTTAGCTTTGATAGCATGTTAAATTTTCCACCATTCTATGTTGTTATAATCACTTTAGCCCAATTATTATTTTTAATTAGCAATATTTGAACACAATTTAATCTTCCAATGATTAATAAAAAGTGTAGATAGAAAAATAAATGTAATGAATAATAAGAGACAAATAAGAGAAACCAGATTTGGTCAAAGACTAGTGAAAAACCCCATAAGGGGAAACCCTTTGAAATTCTTCTTCTTATTATATTGTCATAAAGTGTTTAGTAAAGGGAGAGTACTATGTTCCAATCCATCAATCACAAAACCAACCTATTGATAGTGTTGGAAGCTGCAACTAGGGGAGGGGGCACGAAAGAGGTACCCACGATGTGAAGTCCCAATTAGACCCCACACCGTTTGGAGTAGGAGTCCCAACTGAAATACGACTTATTGGCAAGTGGTGGGTTTAATGATATGCCTTGGTTGCAATAAACATATAGAATGATATATACATAAATTTGGTGGAAACAAGTGTATGAACTTTGTGAAGTGTCAAGTGTAATGCACGAGAAATTCTATCATATCGAAGGAAGAAAAGTGATCCCCTTAGAAGCATGTAATAGTACTTAGCTTACAAGAAACACACGAGCAATAAAAGGAATCATAACTTAACCTGCAAACAAATCCACATGGTAAACATGATCACAATAGCATAACAACACACATTCAAAAAGATTCATAGAAAAGCAAAATAATTAGTTCATAAGAATTAACGTAAGTGAAATAAAACCTATCACAAACATAACAAGAATAGTCTTACTACATCCATGACATATGCGTGAAGACGTGCCAACTCTGAGCTTTTATTAAAAGTGAAAGTTTTAGACATACATTTACAATTAACAAGACACTAGCCCCAATAGTGGAACATGAACCCCCATGACATATGCATGAAGACATGTCGACTCTGAGCTTTTATTAAAAATGAAATTTCCAGACATACATTTACAATTGACAAGACACTAGCCCTAGTAGTGGAACATGAAGCCAATACTTACTTCTCCAAAGAAATATAATCCTCCTATGCTAAACAAGAGAAGCAAGGTTCCTAACGAAGCTCCCAAAAATTTGATTCCAAGTGTTTTGAATGAGTTATCACGGTGTCTTTATAACATATGAGATAACCATATATCTGTGTGAGCTTTGTACTTTGCTCACGACTCTTTGACTTCCTTTTTCCTTTTCTCACTAATGACCTTTCATATTCTAGAATTGCGACTTAGATTTCCACTTACATATTGTTTTAAATACAATATTACAAATACCCATGTGAGACAAAAATGGGTAGAACCTAATAAAAGATCAACAAATTCAACTTGCAAATATTCAGTCACATAACAGTGCCAAGCTTTGCATTGTAAGATGGTCTCTTAAGCTTTGCAAGAGGATTAGGTTGAAAGTGAACTCTGGACTCCATATATCTTGGTATACAATTTTGGAGCCATTTTTTGTTTCCTTCTTCAATAAGAACAAGATAGTGTTGATCTTGACAGGGGCATTCATATACTTTTGCATGTTATGTTTGTTGATTTCCAAGTCCTCTTTGGTAGTAATTTGCCTCAACTAGTCCAAGTATTCTAAGACTTCCTGTATGACCACATTTCTACCTTTTCTTCTAAGAATGTGGTGGCTAAAGGGATTTTATGAGATTTCATCATAGAATCTACACTATTGCACAACCATGCGCAAGAGGATAAGATGTTGCCTATGAAAGTGTCGAGTTATTTGATACTTTGTATAAGCACCCAAACTTCAACTTTCTCCAACTTGGCTTGTTGTCTTTCCTCATTCCCTCTGTATGTCATTCCCCATTCATGGATTGTAGTGATAGCCACGTGAAAAAATTTGTGAGAGATTTTTCATTCTCCCTTTATTTATTTTTCATGTCATGCAAAGGGACAATTGCTTTGTGCATGATGAACAACACCTCATAGAGGTTACACATGGTTTCTCCCAATTCTAGTACTTCACTAATTATAGTTGCCTGAAGATCTTCTAGGTACACCTATGCGAGAGTTGTCTTTTGGACCTGTTCTTGTAGTTGTTTTATCTGTTTCCTTACAACCTCCAAATTCTTTGCCATTTGTCTATTCTTGACCATCAAATATTCTATTTTTGACTTAGAAGCTCCTGCAAAGGTCTTTTTGGTTGTGACAATTGCTTCGAGATCCTTCCTGGTGCCCATTACAATCACCTTCTCCTTGATGAAAGGAAGATGTGCGAGGTCATCTAGAAAATGCTTTTTTTTGCTTGCACAATTTTCTTATGAAGATAATCATAAGTCAAGCTATAAATATCCATAATCACACTGCCATCAAGAGGAGAAATTTCCTCTTCATCGTCTGGAGCTTTCCCGTTTGCAGGAGGAGGGGGAGGCTGAGTGATGATATGTTTTGTGCAAGGAATAAGATCCATACCATGATTATACTATTTCAGATCTATCTCCATGTCTTAAATAACTATCAAGTCTTCAATCTCCTAGGAAAGTTCTTAATCCTGTTGTTGTTTTCTCTCTTACTGTTGTAGCCAATTTTTCTCTTCTTCTTCGACTTTCTTTAACATTATTTCTTCTTCTCCTTTTCTCCTCATTTATTCTTCTTGCATATTCCTATCCTCTCGTTCTTTCTTCTCCTATTATTCCTTCTATCTCAATTCTTATTCTTTCCTTTTTAGTCTCCTCTTTCTCTCTACTACCATTACCACTTTCGAAATAACTGGATTTTCTTTGAATTTGCAGTTTTGCTCCTCTATTGGACTATGTGCAACCTTCCTTTTATACTTTATGCTCACTAGGTTTCTCTTTTTTGATGACCCTACTTCTGGAGCAACATCCTGTTGTGGAGTCACATGTGAAGGACCTGCTTGGTTGACTGGTGCGCGAGGCCTAGAGGAATTGTAATAGTTTTCAATCTTCTCCTCCTCAAGTCTAGAGTAGGTCCCACTTGTTTAGTTGAAATGTACCTTGGCATGTTGTTGCTTGCAAAGACTTCTGAGATCATACGGGTGGTACTCCATAATACTAAACATAAATTTCTCCAACTCATTACCTTCATTTTATGTAACCTTCAGATTCTTAATTTCATAGGATCACACCTGCAAAGGAAGAGTGGGCCAAGGTGCTTTCTTTTTCCTTTGCAAGGCTAATGATAATCTTGTCGAAAGACGGTACACAATCTCCTACATGACCAGTTTATTATGGGCATACCTTGATAACATATGTAATGAATTATGACAACCGAATACCCTATGGTAAGTGCCAGTAGGCGAGGCAAACAAATCGATAAGTTCTGTTATTATGTCCATAGCCTAACATGACATGCAAGGTGGGTCTTCCTCGAAGATCATTTGGTACAATACTATGAGGAAGTGGTCAACCAGCTTCTCCATGACTGCTTTATAACTACAATGTGAAAGAAAGTTGCAATAGATATGAACAACAAGCTCTTTTGGTGTCCAAGTCCAGCTCATGTCAGGGAAATAATTTTGAGCACATATACCATCCAAAAGGTATGCACACATATAGAATCTACCTTTCTTTCCCTTAGGAGGGTTCTTTGAATTAGTCACATGAATCTTAAGTTGTTGATCCAATAGATCTAACTAGTTGAACACCTTCCCCTCATTGACAATTTGATGCAATATATAAACCCAAACTTCAAGGAAGGTTTCAGTACTCTTCTGATCATATATATGAAAACATAAAAAAATTAGGTACTTGAACACATTCCTAAGGGATTTAGTCTTGTATGTATTATTGGGTGTCTGGTGGAATTTTGATGGCTCTGTCACCCAAATTTCGATGACATCATTGGTGCTCAAATAACTAGTGACTACATAAAAATGAAAATCCATCTGTGATTCTAGATTGGGAAAATGATACATCAGATTAATATCAGGGGCCAAATATGAGGCAATTCGTTGTCCACTAACACTATTGAGGGTCATTCTCTTTGTATCTATGTGCAGTAGGATCCACTTGATGATATCTGCATAAGGGAAGACTAGGAAACTACATGCATATTTATGAAAGCCTAACTTATGGACATTTATGTATATCTGTTCATCCTCTAGATCTACTTTAAAACTGGTACTTGTGAATGCACCTTTAACTGTATTCCATGTGATATTTGAATCCTTTTATATGAAGAGTTGAGTGTCAGATAAAATAGGCATGGTGAATGAAGTACTCTTAACTACTTCACCACTGCTACTCTCTATAGTGTCTTTGGAGTTTTATCTCTTTGGAGGCATGATGATAGAAACTAATGATAGAGAGATGAGCTCAAAACTTGTAGTACTTGTATCATAATATGCATTCATGGCAAAACAAATTAGATCAAGAAGATGAGTTCATTCATCAAGATTAAAGCAGCAACACACTCACTGAGAGAAGGATTGTGTAGTTTCTAGGCACTAGGGCGAAGACTAGGCTTATGAACTGCACATTACGTAGTATCAGTAGGAAAGGGAGGAGCTTGACGATTGATACTACGAAATACACAGTCTCAGTAGGGAAGAATGTGGGAAGAAACTTTTCATTGTGTAGTCTTAGTGGTCAAGGCTAAGGCTTGAGGCCTGGCACTGCAGAATGTGCAACTTGACAAGCCATTGACTGCGCACTTCGCAATCTCAAAGGATGAGGGTGAATCTTGATCACTGAGCTTACGAAATGTGCTTTTGGAAGGGGCAACAATTGCTCAAAATTGTACAAATATTCCCTAGAAAGAGAGAGAGAAAATTCAAGATCAAAATGTCGGGGTAGGAAGAAGTGTAGATCGACCTTAAAGTAATCTATATCAGTCAATAACATGGGCCAGAAACAATCATGCAAAAGGAAAAACTCACATGTACAAAATGGCCCAGCAACAACAACTGCTAGTAGGAAAAAATAAATAAGTTGATGAGACACTTGTAAAAGTGAACGACAGACTAAAACAACACTTGTAAAATCTAAAAAAAAAAAAACTCAAACTACTATGAAAATAAATGAGAAAAATAACATTCATAAAAGAAAAAGCAATAAAAAAGTGATAAAAAGCAACACATGCAAAACTCACCTAGAAAAGCATAGAAAACTTATAAATTGAAAGCTCCTTAATTTCGTTGGGAAGGATAGAGATCCAATTTTGAATGTGAAAATGAGCTCCACGAGCGTCTATTATATAGATCTAGCCCCTAGGGGTTCAGTTAGGGTTTATGACGTGCATGCCTAAAATTAAAGAAAAAATGACACTTATCTTAAGATCGAAAAAAGAAACTTTGTTCCACTTGTAAAACATTAATTATGCGCTCCCTAGGTTTAATAAATTATATTATTGTGATAAAAAACACATTCACACTAGTAGAAGGGATTGCACAATTCCTAGCAATAACGAATTGCACAATTCAATATCTTAGTGGATTACACAGTCTCAACTATGAGATAGGGCTTAGCATAATTTATGTACTCAGTGACTACCTATCTTTAAGAATTGCACAATTTTGATCCTCAAGGCATAGCACAATTTCTAATGACAGTGGATTATGCAGTTCCTAGAGGGAATATCAATAGTAGGTGCAAGATCAGGGCAGAAGATGTCTTGTGTTAAAAATTATTTAGTTATCGATGATAAAGCTTAGTTGTGATCAGGACAACCTAATCAAGTCATCACAACCATTGAATGCATAGACGAGTCAGCAAAATCACAAGGGATACTTGAAAAAAATGGAAAATAGGTTCTTACGAGAAGAAGGTAGGCTCCAAAATCAAGGCATGGTAAAAATTTTGGAGGGGGGTTGTGGTAGCTACAACACTTGGAGATGTGGTAGAAGTCCAACTCTCTAAATGAGTCTAAATTTATAAACCATGTATAGATCTTTAGGAAGTATTTTTCATTTTATTGATTACCACAACTTGTTTACTTTGCTCGCATTAAAGATATAGTCCCCTTATTCTACTTTAGTGGCACACTAACAAAGACAAGTCTAACTCAATTTTTTCAATTAGGGATGAGGAATATGTAGATACACAAGTGGAAAAGGATAATCCAAGCCTTGGTTTCCATATCTGGTGTTGCTCCACTACCAATAGGCCTTGACAATACCCTGACAGAGTCACTTCAGGGAAAGAAAAATTGCTCTACTGCTAGCAAGCCTAGACAATACCTCAACAGAATTGCTTGCTTAACAAGTCCCTACGTAGGAATCCTTTCTCTTGTTTCAACATTTATTTGTTTAATTTTTATGGAATTTTGCATTGGCACTTATTTATTTCATGGGGTGGAAGAGAGATCCCAATTTATTGAGAGAAGAAGAGGTTGTCCCTTTAGAGAAGGATATTTATACTCTAAAATATAGTCCACTTGTTTAAGTTTCCTCCCCTCCTTACTCTACTGAACTTAGTTGACAATTTAGAATCAATCAAACATAAAAAATAATTATAGAAGAGGGTACTAGTTATATATTCGAGCCTCATAATTCCACTAAGGTTTTCTCGGAGAAAGAAAGTATTTTCCATGCAGACATTATCAAATAAAAGATACAAGGCCCATGCAAAGAGAAGGATTAGACAAAAATCCAAGCATTGAAAACTGTACAATTTCCTCTTGAAGTCTTCCATGCTCATTTTAGAAGTAGAACACAGTCTCATGGAAAGCTTATTAGGACAGAACCAAAAGAAAAGAATAGGGACGAAAGTAAAGAAAAAAGAAAATTAAACTTAACTAAACTAACCCTACTCCTAAACTAACAAGGGATAAGCTAGGCTTATGTAAAATGAAACTTCCAGTGCAGCAATTGAAGCATTATTTGACCTATATCAATGAGAGAATCAACAACAAGAAAGTCCCTCAAGGAAAGTGCATGACGAGAAAGATATAACGTGACATGTTCCAAAATTCGAAGGTAGAAAGCATAGGAATAAAAGTACAATAAGAAGGCATGTTCAAAACAATTTGTTGATGTATCATGCTATGTGCACATATTGCAACAAATTCTCAAATCAAAACATTCATTCTGACCTTCAAACTTGGAAAATATAAAGAAAGACAGGAACCTGTTTTTTGCAAAATGGCTAGCCAAGTATGATTCTTCTAACCATTGAACAATAAGATCATGATAAACATGTGAAAGGTTTTGAGACTGAAAGATAGGTTCATTTACAACTTTTGTGATCACTTGATAATGATTCTTCCTATTGAAGAATGTAACTAGGTTCAATATTCATAAATGTATTTAGGTCACAATATAATGTATTTGTCAAAAGAAGAAAAATAAATTTTTATTATTATTAAAACTGACTTATTAAAGCATGGGTTTCATGTTTGGGCCAATTGTTTTTAGGTTCAATCATCATTGTAGGATTCTAGGGTATGTTTCAAGTGTCCTTGTCTACGTCATAATGTAAAGAACCCTTCTTGGGAGATATTTGTCAAGAAATAAATTTATTTTCTAGTAAAATAAGTCTTCTAGGCCTCCTCCACCAAGTCGGTGTCAAACTAGACAAGTCAGCCTAACTTTGGGTAGTAAAATCACTATATAAAGGCAACAACTTGACCTCATTTATCACTCACTCACAAAAAGTTCAATCTGCAACCTTTTGGGCCAAAAAAAGTGTGAAATTCAAGGAAGAAGAGGAAGAAGGATAAAAAAGAAGAAGGAGGACTCCTTCAAGCATACAAGTTGAAATTTTCTCTCTCTTTCCCACACGTGTGAATCTGTGCAACTGCTGGAAGGAATCTAAAATTTTGCAGTTACTCGGAGGTCAAAATTCTGCTTCTGGGGGTCAAAATTCTGCATCTGGGAAGTCGAAGTGCTGGAATGTTGTTGGGTTAAAGATGATGGATTATAAGAGTCTACTACATCATCTTGGAAGAATGAATTGGTGGAGGTGAAAGTTCTCTTGATCTAGGATCTTGGTCCATCTCAATTTGAATTATTGAAGGTAGAGTTCTTGACTGGGTTTCCCCCTATATAGGGGTTTTAGCCCTGACTATCTACCTACATCTGGTGTCCCTGATATTCATATTTTTCTTTCGATAATTTCTTGATGAAACAAATATAAAAGAATAACCTAAGAAGGCTAATAAGAACATAAACATATCACAAGTAATTATCAACATAAGAAAATTTTCCTTCCTTTCTGATTTTCTAACATGGTATCAGAGATAAGGTGAAAGAAGGAAGGAAAAAGGTAGCTTGAAAATCTATTAAAGAAAATAAACAAGGAAAGGTAATTAAAGATCATCATAGAAGGGGATAAGTTTACCATCTACAATAACAATGACAAACTCAATGAAGGCTGAGAACAAACTAGAAGGAGCCTCCAACTATAGGGCCTAGAGAAAAGAGAATATATCTTATTCTCGAAAAGAATAAAGTCTTAGACCTTGTTCAAGGAAGAGTCAAGAAGCCCATTGATGAATCAAGTAATTCAGAGAAAGTGAAGTTTAGAAAACTTGAAATTGTGGCTATGAATCTAATAGTGGATGGAGTTAAGGATAACTTAATTCCATACATATCCAACATTAATTCTGCTCAAGAAATGTATGAGGCTCTCTCAAAGCTATTCACAATCAAGAACATTGAACAAATAGAAAGCTTCAATAATGAACTAAGAACTGTCAAAATGACAAGTGATGATACTATTTCATCACACTTCATAAGGATATATAGAATCAGGGATGATCTCCAAGCAATAGATGAAATTGTCTTGGAAAAGGAGTTAGTAATTACTGCCCTTCTAAGACTACCTAAATCTTGGAGTTCCTTTGCATAAGGACTCAACAATTGGAAGGATATGCCAGCATTTGAACAAATGTGGAACACATGTAGCCAATACGAAGCCAAAATATCAATGGTGAACAAAAAAAAGGAGAATGAAGAAGAAATCACCTCGAATGCTTATTTTTCTCATCACAAAAAGGGAACCTTCAAAAATTTCAAAGGATTAAAGAAGAAAATGGACCTATCCAAGGTTGAATGTTACAATTGCCACAAGTTGAGATATTACTAGAGTCATTGACTTGAGAATCCAAGAAATAAGAAAAGAAATAGGAATCAAGCAAATATTGTTGATGAAGGACCACCAAAGAAGAAAAAGATTGAAGAAGAATCTAAAGTTAAAGATCTATTTTTTAGGGACTCGTAGGGACTCTATCCCTTACCTATCCTTCTATTCTAAGTTTTGAATTGTTTTCATTTATGTTTTGATCTCTAGAATTTGTAGGTCTAATAGGTATTGTTAGAACACCTTTTATTTTGATAAAATTGTAGGTATCCCTCAAGATTGGATTAAGAGGGAGCCCTAAAGATTTTACCAAAGATAAGCATCTTACTCCTTGTATTATCTTTTATGTTTGGTTTCCCTCTCTTATAAAGATGTGTTTGTATTATATGATAATAACCTTTCTCTTTATATTTTTCCTTGACTAGGAAAGCTTGGCAATTTCTCAAGGATCATGGAGAAGACTTCAAAGGATATACTTGAAGTATGGAAGAAGGTCTTCCCTTTGAGAATTTTTGTCATACAAGGTTTGTTAAGAAACATATCGAGGTATGTAATAAAACTATAAGTTTTGTTATAAATTTCTATTCATGCAAAAGGAACAATCATTATTTCTTTTGAATTTTGCTCTACATTACTAACATTGTTATGTCTAGGGTTTTGAGTTATAAGATATTCTCGTCTGGGTGATTAATAATTAGATTGAATCTACCCTCATTATATTCATTTTTATGGAACCCTAAAAGTTTCTCTTTAAAACCCTAACCTAAGGGTATGTCTATATTTATGAAAGCCTAGTCTACTTAGGGTTAATGATGAAGCCTAGAAGTCCTACTCTCTTGTTTAGAATCCTGGTATTGTTATGATAAAAAAAGCTAGTCCTTTATGGTTTTCTATCCATAGTTATGTATTGAATCCCTAGATCTTTAGGGTCTGATGAATTAGAGTTTATGAGAAGAACCCTTATATTATCTATAGTAAGATCCTAGGAATGGAGCCCTAGGTGTATGTTCGTTTGTCTATCCAAAACCCTTGTCTGGTCAAAATTTTTGTATGTCTAACTTTAATGTATTGATATTTGTGTCTTTGGCTTGCCTAGTAGATATTTTTGTGATATTCTTGTGCATGATTATGAAATCCTAGATATTTATATATTCTAACCTAATTATTGATGAATTATAGGGTTTGTAAGTAAGCCCTAATAGGATTTTGATATTCTAGGATATGTTGATATTGTTTCCAATATGATCTAGGGTTTACAACAAACCCTAATAGAGTCTAAATTGTATAGTAGGATTGTTATTTAATTGAATTGTTGATATCTAAGGTCTTGTATCTCTAAGACGGAATCTAGGGTTTGTAATGGATCATAGTAGTATCTATCATATATCTCTAAAATAATATTGAGGCCCTAGAAAAAATAAGGTTGATCTAAGTTACTTTTGTTGTAGTATAGGGTTAAGAAAACCTTAGCAATAAGTTGAAGTTTAGAAGTATATGTCTCTAACTAATTATGAACCTAAATAGGTTTAGGTTTTTGATGTCTAAAGCAATTGATTATTTTGATTATCGACATAACTTTGATATTGTTAACTTCATGGTTCTAAATATATATGTGGTTGTACTTGATATTAAAAATTTTCAAGTACACATGATGTCATATAAGCATGATCAAGATAACATTGATGAGGTTATGAAAGGTAGAAGCTTCTTTGATATTATAGTAGAAGAAATTAGTTGATCTCTCTAAGTTAAGAGGGAGCCAAGATAGAAGAAAGGGTATATCTCCCCATTTGAGAGGGATTTGGGGTAGAAGAAAGGGTATATCTCCCCAATTGAGAGGGAGGGCATATTATGACAATGAATAATTTAAAGTAAGAAGAAGTACTATTGATGTATATGAAGTTGCAAACAAAAATACTTGAGAAATACTGAGGCTATATTTGGTGCTACTAAATAAGTGGTAGAAGAAAGCTTTCACAATATGTATTTGGATAACTCTATATAAGAAACATCCAAATGAATGAATACCGCAAAGGTTTGTGTCTACTTGTATGTATATTTGAAAGTTTATTACTAATTGGGGCTTGTGTTTGTACAGATAAATATCTCCTTAAAAAGGTTGAACATTTGAAAGCATGCTTGGACAAATGAGTATATCTAGTTTGATAAGGAGAGTTGAAGCATCTAATGGTGGATTTTTGGGAGGAAATTTGGCTGACCTATGTGGGCTTAATGTCTTGATCCCGAAGAGGGAGGGCATTGGTATTGGAGCTATGACCTTGGATACACACCTAGATCCATGGGTTGATGGTTAGTTAGTAAGCCTGATGGTACCTAGAGTGGCTAAAATCTTTAGTCCATCTTAGTCCTACCCGGAAAAATAACCCTGGTCAGGTATCTATTCTGTGGCACTGAGTGTTCTTGAACTCTTTGCCGTTCATATTAGAGGTCTTCCATGTACCTCTATATGGTTTTAATTATGAATACCTCCCTAGTTAATAGGGAGTGTTGAAGAATATAACTAGTTTCGGTCTTCATAAATCTATTCATGTCATAATATAATGTATTTGTCAAAAGACGAAAAATGAAATTTTATTATTATCAAAATTCACTTATTTAAGCATGGTTTTCATGCTTGGCTCAATTATTTTTAGGTCAAAGCCTCCATTGTAGGTTTCTAGGGTTTGTGTCAAATGTCCTTGTGTAATTAATAATGTAGAGAACCCTTCTTGGGAAATATTTGTCAAGAAAGAAATTTATTTTCTAGTAAAATAAGTCTTGTAGGCCTACTCCACCAAGTAGACCTCAAACTAGACAATTCTACCTAAACCTGGGCAGCAAATTCACAATATAAAGGGAACAACTTTTGTCACTCACTCACAATAAGTTTGATCTGCAACTTCTGGGGTTAGAAAAAGTGAGAAATTCAAGGAAGAAGAGGAAGAAGGATTAAAAAGGAGAAGGAGGACTCTTTCAAGCATAAAAGTTGAAATGTTCTCTCTCTTTCCCACACGTGTGAAGTTGTGCAATTGTTAGAAGGGGGGCAAAATTATGCAGTTACTAGGAGGCTGAAATTCTGCTACTGAGGGTCGAAAATTTTCATTTGGGAAGTCGAAGTGCTGGAGTGTTTATGGGATGAAGCTGCTAAATTATAAGAGTCTACTACATCATCTTGGAAGGCTGAATTGGTGGAGGAGAAAGGTCGCTTGGTTTAGGGTCTTATTCCATCTCAATTTGAATTACTGAAGGAAGAGTTCTTGACTGGGTTTTCCCATATATAAGAGTTTTATCCCTAGTTGTTTGCCTACATATGGTGTCCCTAATCTTCATATTTTTCTTTTGATAATTGCTTGATGAAAAGAAGATAAAATAAGAACATAAAAAATTTAATAGAACATGAAAATACTCGTCACTTAACAACCTAATATTATGATTTTAATTGAAATATATATATATATATATATATATATATATATATATATATATATATATATATATATATATATATATATCTGTGTGTGTGTGTGTGTGTAATATTAATAATAATTATTAAATAATTTAAATAAAAATAAATAAATTATCTTTTTAAACTAACCATTGAAATTATTTTGTTTATTAATTCTAACTTTTTATCTTATAAATAAAATAAATGATAGTTTCAAATATTTAGTTATTTAAATAAATATTATATTAATATTATATTATATATATATATATATATATATTATATATATATATATATATATATATATATATATATATATATATATATATATTATAATTAATTTGAATAAATAAATAAAGTATTTTTTTAAACCAACATTAAAATTATTTTATTTATTTATGTATTTTTACCTAATTTAATTTATTTCCATAAATAATAAGAAAAAAAATAATAATAATATTAAATTAATAAATAATAATTTGACTTGGGTTCTAAGGTCAAATTTAGCCGTTAGTCAATTTAGCCGTTGGAGACTTTGCTCATACTATTTAACATGCTAAGTCGGATCTGTTTCTTCAACTTGTCCTGATGATGAACCACACTAGTTGGTTCGAAACGCGTCGACAAATGTCTGTCTACATGTGATTTACGCCGAAGTTATTCTTTCAAATATCACAAGTAATTATCAACATAAGAAAATCTTTCGGCCTTTCTGATTTTCTAACACTTTCATCAGTCTGATAATGTTATGGAATACTCATTAAGATTGAGAGAAACTAACATAACCATCAGTGTAGGCTGTAGTGTCTTTTTAACTTGACAAGGCTCTAAGATATTTGAGGATAGATCGTAAAAAACCGGAGGCTTATAATAATCTATAGTTAAAGATATAATGTCATTACTAAATAAATCGATAAAAACATTAAGACAAGCATGATCAAAATTTTTCTTTTTCAAAAAGAAAAAAATCCTCATGATCTGATGAATCATAGAGAGAGTTTGATTGAAAACTGAAGATTTCATTCTCTATTTCCTAAGATTGATAAAATGAAGGATGTGATAGATCAAGAATAGATGATTTTTCCTCACTCTGATTTGATGTAAGATTGACATTCCACCATTTCTGAGTGGAATCAAAATTGACATATTCAGAAAATAACTAGCCAAAAGGTGTGACAATTGTGTCAAATTCATGGAAAATGTCAGGATAATGCGTGAGTGGTGAGGAAGAATTTGAAAGATTAAAATAAATAATATATTCCATCACATAATCTTGTTCAAAATCAAAATCCCACACATAGTCATTATGAATGATATTGTAAGTTTCTTGGTCATCACTGACTCCATCCTGAAGTTGATCCTCTAGAGAATTGGAAGAAGCAGTTACAACAGGTGGATGTGATAGCTCAATATCAGGAGGATCGAAAGAAATAATCAATGGAGAATGAGAGGAAAGAATATCACCGGTTAGGTCAAATTCGAAATTGAAACTTGTGTTCAAATTTTGAATATGTGGGGCGGGAGAAAATGATGGTAGATTGAGAGATTGAATTTCAAGTTATCCAACCTCAACTTGTGTGCTTGGAGCTATTTGTTTTAATGAAGAAAGATAAGAATATGAAGAGTCACACGGAACAACAACTTCTCTTTCTGCAGATTTGAGAGCTCTGTGACAATAAATTTTGGGAGACTTTTAAAAGATTCATATTTAGACGGATTCAAAGAAATATGAACAAGATACCCAAATTTCTCTTTCATAAAATTCCAATCAATACCATCCTCAAAAAATTCATAACAGAAGTGAATGAAACAATCATGAAAATCATCAAGAGATTCATCAGGTACTTTTTCAAGATGAAAGATTTTCTTATAAACATTTTCATAATCATACCTATCAAAGGCATGATTAAGCTCCTTGACAAGATGTTCGAAAGAGTGAATGGAGGTATTTGACATTGTATAAAACCATTTTTTAACACGTACTTTGAATTTAAGGGTGAAAAAATTGCAAGAAATATCCTCAAAATAAATTTCGTGATAGGTGAAAAATTCGAGAAAATGGGAGGTACACTCAAGAATGGTTATTCCACCCCTGCCATCAAGTTTCAGATTTGACAAGTCATGAATTAGCCCCAAGAGAAATTTCATATTTACAACTTTGGAAAAACATGTTGGGTGAAGATTTGGGAAGAAGCCATTTAAAGATAAGAAAGATTAAAACAGACTTTGAAGACTCAACTTGTCATCTGGTTCAACCATTTAAAGATAAGAAAGATTCAAACAGACTTTGCAGACTCAACTTGTCATCTGGTTCTCCTTCTAATGCCAAAACCTGTTGACGGTGTTGGAAGATGCCAATAGGGAGGGCCTCTCCCCTTGAGTGTGAAGTCCCAATAAGATCCCACATTTTTTGGAGTAGAAGCATCAACCAGAATGTGACCAATTGCCAAGTGGTGGGTTTAATGATATGCCTTGGCTACGATAAATGCATAGAATGATATATACATAAATTTGGTGGAAAAAAGTGTATGAAGTTTATGACGTGTCAAGTGTAGTGCATGAGAGGTTCCATCACATATAAGGGAGGAAAAAGAGCCCCTTAGAAGCATGTAATAGTACCTAGCTTAAAAGAGACACATGGGTAATAAAAGGAATCATAAGTTAACCTACAAAATAGTTCACAAGGTAACCATGATCGCAGTAACATAAAAACATGCATTCGACAAGATTCATACTAAAGAAAACGAATTAGTTCATAAGCATCAACATAAGTGAAACAAAAAATATCACAAACAAAACAAAAATAGCCTTACTACATCCATGATATATGCATGAAGAAGTGCCACCTCTGAGATTTTATGAAAAGTGAAAGTTCCAAACATACATTTACAATTGATAAGACAAGAAATATAATCCTCCTATGCTAAATAAGAGAAGCCAAGGCTCCTAACATAGCTCCCAAGATTTTGATTCCAAGCCTTTTGCATGAGTTATGAGGGTGTATTTATAACATATGAGATGACCATCCATCTTTGTGACCTCTAGACTCCCCTCATGACTCTTTGTCTTCCTTTGTCCTTTTCTAACTAATGAACTTTCATATTCTAGAATTAAGACTTGGACCTCCACCTACATATTATTTCAAATACAATATTACAAATACCTATGTGAGACAAAATGGATAGATCCTAATAAGACAAAATGACATATCAAGCTTGAGTTTGAGGAAACGCTAGCTCAACAACTTCAACTTGCCAATATTCACTCACATAGCGATGCCGATATTTGTATTATGTGATGATCTTCTCAAACTTTGCGAGAGGATTAGTCTAAAAGTGGACTCTAGCCTCCATTTCATATAGGTATATGGCTTTGGAGCTAATTTGTGTTTCCTTCTTCAATAAGAACAACATATTTTTTATCTTAGCAGGGCCACTGATATACTTCTGCGTGTTACTTATATTGATTTCCAAGTCCTCTTTGGTAACAATCTGCCTCCACTGGTCCAAGTATTATGAGACTTCCTGTTTTATTACATTTATGCCTTTTTCTTATACGAATGTGCCGATTGAAGGGATTTTATGAGATTCCACCATAGAATGTACATTGTTGCACAATCGTGCATAAGAGGATAAGATGTTGGCTATGAAAATGACAAGTTTTCTTTTCATAAGCATCCAAACTTCAACTTTCTCCAACTTGGCTTGTTTTCTTATTCTACTCAAGTGATGCACCTTTGTACTTCATTCCCCATTCATGCATTGTAGTGATAACTGTGTGAACAACTTTGAGAGCCTTTTCTTTCTCCCTTGATTTCTTCCGCATGTCATGGAAGGGGAAATTGCTTCATGCACAATGACCAACTCCTCCTATACATTCCTCATGGTTTCTCCCAATGCTAGTACTTCACCAAGTATAACTTCTTGAAGCTCTTCTAAGTACACATATGTGGGGGCTGTCTTTTGGACCTTTGCTTGGAGTTGTTCTATCTACTTCCTTGTAGTAGATAGAATTCTTCACCATTTGTCTATTATTGGCCATCAAATATTCTGTATTTGACTTAGAAACTCCTGCAAAGGCCAAATTGGTTGTGACAATTGCTTAGGGGTTCTTCTTGGTGTCCATTACAACCACCTTCTCCTTGATCAAAGCAAGATGTGTGAGGTCATCCAGAAAATGATTCTTTCTTGCTTGCATAATTTTCTTTGGAAGCTCATCATAATTTAAGCTGTAAATACCCATAATTGGTCTATCATCAAAATTAGTAATTTCCTCTTCATCATATGGAGATTTCCCTTCTGCAGGAGGAGGAGGAGACTGAGTGATGATCTATTCTGTACATGGCATAAGATCAACATCCTGATTCTATTTTTATGGTTCTACCTCAATGTCTTGAATAAATATCACATTTTCAATCTCCTGTCAAGTTCTTTATCCTATCGTTGTTTCTTTCTTCCTCTTGTAGCTGATTTTTCTCTTCTTCTTCTTCTGCTGTCTTTAGCATTGTTTCTTCTTCTTCTTTTCTCCTCATTTCTTCTTCTTGGATATGCCTTTCCTCTTATTCTTTCTTCTCCATTATTCTTTTTGTCTCTTTTCTTCTTCTTGACGTTTCTATTTCCTATTTCTCTTTTCTTCCATTGTCGCTTTCAAAATAACTGGATCTGCTTTGAATTTGTGGGTAAGTTCTCCCACTTGATGAGATACTCTGAAATTGATCGATTTCGTAGCTATCAGGTTCTTGTTTATGTGACTGCTCCACGTTCCAATATGATTTTTCCTTCCTCTTCAATTTCTGGCAATATTGTTTGAATTAGGATCTTTTGCAACTTTTGAATAAGTGGCCATACTTCTTCATCCTTCTTCCATTCATCCCTTTCTTCATTTATCCAATCTGGTTGGATATAGAAATGGCACACAACAATGCTTCCACATCCTCATCCTTTCTTGAGAGTGCATCTGCCACCACATCTTGCTTCCCTTTTTTGTAGATGAGTTAAAAGTCATAACCCAACATCTTTGTGACCCACTTTTGTTGCTCTTCAGAGGATAATCTTTGTTCTAAAAAGTATTTAAGGCTATCATGATCCATTTTTACCTTGAAGTGTATTCCAATTAGGTAGGGTCACCATTTCTTAAGTGCATGGAGTATTGCCAACATTTCCTTCTCATAAATAGCTTTGTGTAAAAACTTTCCCTTGATTGGATGACTTTCAAAAGCAATGGGTCTTTCATCTTGCATTAAAACAACACCAATTCCATTTTTGAAAATTTTGTTTATTAGTCTTGCTTGCCTATGGTGTTCATCCTCACTTGCTTATGGATGAAAGAAACCTTGGTAAGAAATTACCAAAAGCTTACCGTTCGAAAAACAATTCTATTTGAGGGTTTGCATGCAAGCTACAATGAGAGACTAGCCGACCCTTTTCGAATTTGAAATTACCTATCATGATGAGCCTTAAATTCGAAATGATGAGTTTTGGATGGTGGCATGCTTAAGAACTAACTCCTAGATGACACCTAATAATGAAAACTTAACGGAATTTTAACAAATTGATGTGTTGACAAGACTGTTCTACGAATCCGTGCTTTCGTAGCGCGTAGGGAAAAGTGCTACGAAAAGAGCACCATTTTTGTAGTGTAAAACATACATTTTACACTGTTTGCGCTACAAAAACGTGGTTTCGGGGCTAATTCAAAAAATTTTCATAATGGTTTAAGCTACGAGTTTCTAAAAAGAATGTAAGACTCATGAAACATGGAATAAGGTTGCTATATTTTATTTGGAAATGAAAAATGAGACCTTTGAGACTCTTAACCTATCACCTACCCATTAAAACATAGGGTAAATTGACACTTATCTAAGACCATGACTAGGAACAATGTAAATTATTATTTTGGTGCTAACACACTAGAAAAAACAATACATATAGGAGAAACTAATGTAAGATAGCTCATCTCTCGAGTTGGGCATACCTATGTTCGAAGATAGAAAAGCATGTCTACCAAATAAAGTACATTGCAGATCCATGAACATGTATGCATAAAAGGTGACGGGCATGGATATGAAGAGAAAACATAGTGGATCCATGTCAAATAGATCATAGCCACAAAAAATACATAGTGGAGCCATACTTAGTATATAAAATCAGAGGATATTTGGAGCAATGAAATGAACAACTAACGCCCCTCCGAGGTAACAAAGTCATGTGAGAAGGAGTGGTATTATCCAACAACACAATTGAAACTATAGAAGATTCTATTGTAATGAAGAGAATCATAAAAAATAGGATGTATTGATAGAAATTGAAGATATTTCCAAAAGATGTTGACATAACGCAAGGCCTTCAAATTAACTTCCAAAATGTACAAATTTACATCATGTGAATAAATGAGTTGGATTCAAACATGGTAGAAATCATTTGATTAATAGTCATTGATGTATACCATTAACAAATGGGAGATGTCCCACCTATAATGATAATGGTTGTCAAGATACTCAGTGTTGAAATGTGCAGCTTGGGAGGTACTAACACAACCCCTAGGGTATTGGGCTTGTGAGGTGTTGACCCACAAAAAAGTGGTTTTGTGGGAAATGTACCCAAGTAGTGGGATTTGTACTTTAAGTTGTGGGTGAAAGAACCAAGGAGAAAATGTTGTTTATTCATTGTTGGCATGAGGGGCACCCTTGATGGGCTAAGGGGCACTTAGGGCTTCAATTGTGTGGGAGAAAAAAATGAAAGAAATTTTATCTCATGATTTATTGGTGTTTAAGCATGATTTTCTTAGGTTAGCTTGGGCATAAGTGGTGATTGTTGGTGGCTAATGGACTCCACCAAGAACATTATGAAAGGATATGAAGTTGAGTTAATATGTCACATCCAAGAGAATCTTCTTGAGAGCATCACAAACCAAGAAAGGTTTGAACTACCTTAGGAAGAGGTCAAATTAATCTCATCAATTTTGAACTACCTTAGGAATTTTTTTGTGTTGTTTGTTTGTTTCAGGGTTGTGTTAAGGTGAAATAAGGTTCAAAGTTCCAGGATTTTTTTAGTGAAGTGAGGGTGAGGGTTGAGCCCAAAAATTAGGTCCTAATAGGCCTTAGATGTCCTATTGTGTGAGGCCAAAATACGTTGGTCCTATACAAGGCCAAAAGGGGTCTAGTTTATCACATGGATTTCTAGGGAGGCTATGACCTCAAAGGAGGCCTAACCAAATCTTTGGTCTTGTATAGGACCAAAGTCTATTGTCATAAGGAAAGTGAGGTACGAAATCAGGGTTGTGGCCTTCTATGCATGGAAGAATGTTATGAAACAAGCTCAAGAAAAGATAGAAAAGATAGATCAACGCATTAGAATTCAGCCTCTTCGAGGGGACAACCTCCTTTACATTACATAAATGAACAATTCTTGGATGATACAAATGAAAATACCTCCTTTCTATATATACGAGTCTAAGGGGTCATAACATAATCAGAGACGACATAACAATAATAATGTACGGGCATAATAATGACAATAGTGGGCTTCTATGGGGCACAATAGTAATAATATGGGCACTACATGGGTACATCAATATAATAAGTGGGTTGTACTAATAACAATAAGGGGTTACACTAGTAGTATAGGGGCCTAACATGCCCCTC
>APFE030138448.1:0-30560 GCA_000404065.3 Pinus taeda | reverse complement strand
ATGAAGAGTTATGCCAAATCTCCCACAGTGACCTGATTATAGACTAATTCAGTAGAGCGAACTTGTACGACGTGCCACGTGTCCCTGTTTTTACCTTTGGCTCGAAAAAATATATCCAAGAAACTATAGTCTGTCCTCTTTCTCTACCTTCTTACAAAATTTCAATCTGATGCTCAGAGAGAAAGTTATGATGATTTCCCCAGGTCACCTGTTTTGAATGTAATTCAGGATTCTATAAAAGGACCAACTTCCTCAGTTCATATCTCCGAAAATATAGCGCAAAAAGCTCTGAAATTCGGACCCGAGATTCAGTGTGATGTCTTCTCAAATGGGTTTTTTTTTAGCTTCTGAAACATCACAGAAAAAACTTTATAGAAAAATGCCACGTTTGGAGTAGAGAAACCCTAGAATCCAAAGCTTTGATACCAAATGTTATGAAACCAGCTCAAGAAAAGATAGAAAAGATAGATCAACGCCTTAGAATTCAGCCTCTTCGAGGGGGCAACTTCCTTTACATTACATAATGAACAATTCTTGGATGATACAAATGAAATACCTCCTTTCTATATATAGGAGTCTAAGGGGTCATAACATAATCAGAGCCGACATAACAATAATAATGTACGGGCACAATAATAACAATAGTGGGCTTCTATGGGGCACAATAGGAATAATATGGGCACTACATGGGTACATCAATATAATAAGTGGGTTGTACTAATAACAATAAGGGGTTACACTAGTAGTATAGGGGCCTAAGAAAGAAAAAGCTAAAGGTGATGGTTTGAAGTTTTTCCAACAAGGGGTGCTTGGAAAACGTGGTTTAGGCTTGTGTTTTTCAATCAATTCTAGGGTAGAATTGTTGCATGTTCTGACCTTGGTATAGAAGTTGTATATAGTCACTTGGATGGATAAAGGGACTTTGAGAGGTTGATCTTGATAAAGACCTTATGTGCAGTGATATTTGGTGTGAAAATTCATTCCATGAAGGAAGTTTAAGAGATCCTAAGTTTAGTCATCTTGGAGTAACAAGCAGACAAATTGAAGGTAGAGTTTTGATGAGTTGATATGTAAGCAAATTTAAAATTGTATAGGACCTTGTGAATAACAGTGGTAGAGGTGTTGGAGAAGAAATATATCTATGTGTATAGGTGGAAAAGGACCTACTGGGTGTTCAAGTTACATGGAATTAAATGGTTGTGGTAAGAGCTTTATCAGCAAGTAAGTCATGCGTGTCTTTTTCAAGGGTAGATTGATTGGTGTTGTTGAAATCGAGCCCTAGCTTTCCTTGTATTAGGGCTAATTGTAAGGGCCATGATCTCTGGTATGGGATCCATATGTTTGCGATATTGAATTTGTAATATAACAAGTTTTTGGTTTGAAAATTTTCTTGAGAACTTCATTAATTTACAATTGTATATTTTCCATTGTGCAAAGTGTTTGGCGTTGTGGCATTTTAGTGTGTTTTTGGTCATGTTTTAGACATAGAGCTAGTCTATAATTTCCAAGGAAAAATAAAAATGGTATTAGAGGTACTTTGAAGTGACATTTGGATTAGAGTGTGCACAGTGAAGTAGCTTAAGAGGTAGCTGTGAAATTTCCTAAAACATGGAGTAGAAGTTTTAGTTGAGAACATGGAAATATGGTTTTGACTAGCGAGTTGACGAGATAGGATGGGAGTTTTGGTGGAGAACCTGTTGAAAAAAAGTTTGTTGTGTGGCAGGTTGTATATCATGGACTTTCGATGACTTGTCAAAGATTGTTGAGACTACTCAAGGGATGCTTTGGCATGAATGAGTTAACTTTGTGTGAAGGATGATATGAAGGGAAGCCAGTATCTTCATTGAGTTGTGAAGTTGCACATCTAACATTAGAGTCATGTGCACATGATTTATTTGACCTGGGAGGATGAGACCACTTTCTAAGTTAAATTGTGGTGGTCTAGACTGATTAGACCTTGTGTTCTATCGCAACCAGAATGACCTTGGAAGAACAAAAGCTTAGTAGAAGAAATTTCTAGGAGAGAAAGCAAGATGAGCTAATGGAGGTTGTGTAGACTCAGAGGAAGTATATCTTCAGAGGGAGACTGCAAAGGATTTTCAGTGGCCCTATGGAAGTTTGAATCCTTAGGTTCTGATGAGAATGAGGTAAGGACACTATTGAGGATAGTGTGGTTCATTCTACAAGGTATGCTGCAATTGTTAACATTAGAGATTGGGATCCTGTCGTTGACAATGACGAGTTACTTTCGAGTAGTGGAAGTAACTCCCTCACTAAGAGTGAGTGTTGAAATGTGTATCTTGGGAGGTACTTCAACAACCCTTGGGGTACTGGGTTTGGGCTTTGTACCCAAAGTTGTGGGAAAAACACCCAAGAAGAAAAATGTTGTTTATAAATTATTGGCATGAGGGGCACCCTTAATGGGATAAGGTCCAACACTTAGGGCTTCAATGGTGCTGGAAGAAACAAATGAAATACATTTTATCTCATGATTTATTGGTCTTTAAGCATGATTTGCTTAGGTTGGCTTGGGCATAAGTGGCGACCCTTGGTGGCTAATGGACTCCACCAAGAACACTATAAAAGGAGACAAAGTTGATTTAATTTTTCACATCCAAGCACATCTTCTTAAGAGCATCACAGGCCAAGAAAGGGTCGACCTACTTCTGGAAGAGGACGTTCTTGAAGAGGAGTAGATTTCTAGTTTTCTAGTGATTAGATAAGGTTGAGTTAAGCTTAACAAGTTTGGACAAAGTTTGAGGAAATTTTTTGTGTTATTATTTGTTTGTTTCAGGGTTGTGTTAAGGTGAAAAGAGGGTTGAAGTCTAGGGTTTATATTCAGTGAAGTGAGGGTGAGGGCCCAACCCTAGAAGGAGGCCGTAATAGGCCTTGGATATCCTGTTGTGTGAGGTTGCAATGGTTTTGAGTCAATGCATGCATTTCTAGGGAGGTCATGACCTCAAGGGAGGCCTAATATGACCTATAATCTTGTATAGGGCCAACATCTACCCTCATAATGAAAGTGAGATATAAAATAAGGTTTGTGGACTTGTATGTGTTGAAGAAGAATGCTAAAGGTGATGGTTTGAAGCTTTGATAGTAAAGGGTGCTTGAACAACGTGGTTTAGACCATGTTGTTAATCAATTCTAGGGAAAAATTATTGTATATTTCATACCTTGGTATAAAGGTTGTGTACAATCACTTAGATGGAGCAAGGGACTATGAGAGGTTGAGCTTGATCAAGACCTTATGCGAAGTGATATCTGACGTGACAAATCATTGGAAGAAGTCATTTTGAGAGAGCCAAAGTCAATCATCTTGGAGTCACAAGCATATTGATAGAATAATAAGTTTTGATGAGTTGATCTACAAGAAAATATGAAGTTTTAGAGGAACTTGTGAGAAACAATGGCATAGGTGTTGGAGCAACAATATATTTAAGTGTATATGTGGTAAAGGACCTACCAGGTGTTCAAGGTACATTTACTAAAAGGGTTGTTTTAAGTGCTTCATCAAAAAGTAAGTCAAGTGTGTTTTATTCAAGGGCAGATTGGTTGTCATGTGTTGTTGACATCAAGCCCTAGTTTTCCTTGTATTAGGGCTAATTGTAAGGGCCATGATCCCTGGTATGTGATCCCTATGTTTGATGTATTAAAGTTGCAATATAACAGGTTTTTATTTTGAAAAAATTCTTGTGTACTTTATTGATTCACTATTATACATTTTTCGTTGTGAAAAGTGCTTAGTGTTGTGGAATTTTAGTGAGTTTGTGATCATGTTTTAGACATAGACTAGATTTTGAACTGCCAAGGAAAAATCAACACATAGTACATTCTAATAAGCATGAATATATGAGTTGAAGTTAAACACCTGATAGAATCTATTTATTAGGGTACATCAATGTATTCCCACTGTCAATCATGAGGGAATAAGCCACTAATCACTCCAAACCCCAAGATACTAAATGATACCCCAAATAAAATGAGTTCAATTCATTGGGAAAGTTTGATGGAAAGAGGGCCCTTAGTCATTCTCCATCGACCAACATGAGTGTAAACAAAATTCCAATGATTTGGAAGGAATCTTATTAAAAGATTGAATGAAATACCAATGAGTATGTCTCATGCATGCACTAGATGGAATAGAACACAGATGATACCCTTTCAATAACAACCAATGATGAAAATTTCTAATAAAGTTGAGGAATTCCACTGATGAGGAAAATGGAACCCAAGGTACTACACAAATGCCAATGCATGATTATGTAAGCTAGCATTGAACACAAGGGGAATCACTCAACCAATGATCAATGATGAAAATCATCATTATTGAGCACAAGGTCACCTATTAATGATGGAGATAGGGCTAGCGTGCTACTCTAGGTCTACTCTTAGAGAAATTTGTTATAGTCAATAAATCATTCTTTTCAATAAGAAGTTAATGGGGACCTTATATAATGACATGAGTATATGAAAAGGATACTTTTAATATTGAAAATGATCAAGAATATCCAAAACAATGAGTCAAGAGACAAATGTAGAATGGATGACACAAAGTATAATTCCATTGGACATAAGCATAAAATAATGATGTCTTGGACAACAAATGCTCAAGAATGAATAATGATATAAGTTGTGACACGAGGCATAAACAAACTCTCTATATGATTGGAAGAGTAACCAGTTAGAGGAGTAATAACTCAAAAACGAGGTTTGACTTCTTAAGGTCATACTAAATCCCAACTAGATGAGGATAAGACTCATAGCTTGGTGATTTGTTTAAGGGTGATATAAATCATGATTGTTTCCATATAAATGAAGAAAATGATTTTCCCATCCCTTCTTTTTTCAATATTTGATTTTTTTGTATTTTTCATTTTCTATTTTCTGTGAATCTTGAGATGAATGCATGGATAAAATGTGGCTTTATTAGTTGTGAACCAGGGGCATCTAAGGCATAAAAATCTCCCAAGGATCACACCTAGACTGGGCCACACCAACTCTTAACATGGATAGATTTTTTCCCACAAAGTTTTGAACTAGTGACCTTTACACCAAAGAGTTCCTTAACATAACACCCTGTCATCATCAATTCTACATCCCGTGGAACTTTTGTATTTTTCATATTATAAATCCTAAAAAATAATAATTTTTTTTTTATAAAGTGGAGGGAATGAGTTTCATGAACAAGCAAACTAGTTCCAATGCTTGGAACATTCCTTTGCTTAATGTAGAGAAAACATGCAATATGTGGAAACTCAAGGAATTCTCCCTTTAGGGATAAGGGTTTTGAGTCAAAAAGGAAATAGATGTAAGGGTAACACTTGTTAAAATTTATAGGAAATAGATTTATAAGTTTGTAAGCTAGCACTAGCATTAGGCTCAAAAGTGCAAGTGATTATATACAATGAAATAGTACTGTTATCACTTCAGGAAGCTCTCCTAGGTTGTAGCTCGGAGATGCCTGGTAACATATAATATTCAATATTTTTCTCGGAACTATTGGAATGGATGATGGTTTGGATCAAGTTAGATAACCATTTCAGCTCTCTTCTTACTCAAGACATGCATGAACACCCTCAACAATACAAGGCTTTAGACCACTAATGTGCAATAGACTATAGATTTAATGAATGGATGGAGAATCCTGATTGTACCAGATGCAAACATTTACACATATGAATGGTCAACTACAGAAAGTAAATGAAACTTTGCAAATCTAATTTATAAATGCAGAGATAAGATGACAGTTATCTGGCATTAGACATAGAAGAAAACATGAATAACCTATTCAAGTGCAAGCATAGAATAGAAGAGAAAATGGGAATTGAACATGTAACAAAAAAAGAAGCTTATATTGTTAGAATGAAGACGAGAAGCTAGAGGAGCAGAGTCTCCATGGTCTCCCAAAGTTGAACCCTTGTTACTCTGAACTTTCACATATTTATAGGCCTTTTACAGTGCTCTCGAGCCTTCTGAGGCTAAAGAGGTCTTAATCTATCCCCTCTATCTTTTTAATTGTCTGATGCCATGACTAGGCACACATGAGCTCAGAGGTTTCTTCTTCTAATAGCCGAGTAACTGCATTCCGGTAGTTTTTGTGCTATCAGGGAGCTTTCTCGTGCTAGCGATGCCCCATGATCACTTCTATTGGTTTTGCTATGTTGCACTGTTACCTTTCCCCTTCTAGCCTCATGTATCTATCTCCTAGCCTCTATTATGTGATGGAATGGGTCTTTGGGCCTTTTGAAATCCTTTCAAATGCTATCAATGAATGTTTTCTGTTTTACATAGAAAACATTGCAACAATGAGAAATCCTGCCAAGCTATGTTTATTTTGGACTTCAAAAGTCCTTAAACACTGTCTATTCCTCTATCGAGTCCACCGTTTGAGTCGCAATCACATGTCGCACATGGCCTGTCCCTGTGTATTTTATTTGTATTTTAGAAATACAAAAATCTTGAAAATAACATGAAAATGGCTCCCTCAGGACTTCAAATATTATATATTTCTCTTCATGAACCCTTTTGGGTCCGGGTCTTATCACATCAGTGCTACACTTTGTATTTTGTTAAATAACAAAATACGTGAAAATAAATTAAAAATTCCTTTCCTGCGGATCTCAAATTTTATGCATTTCCCTTCACGAACTCTTTTGAGTCCAGGTCTTATCGCATATTGCAAGTCGCTTTGGTCCTACTCCATAATGTTTCCCCGATTGCGATTCGTTGATGCGATTGATCGCAATTGCATATCTCTCATTCCCCGGGCCCATGGTGAGCGCTCCTTGTATTGTCCAATAGCGATCCTATGATGCAAAGTGGGCTTTTGATCTGCACTCTTGATCGATGGTCCACGTTGCATCACCGATTGCCATCGCAAGTTCCACACATCTGCACCAATATCCATCGATCACAACTGCTGATTCCGACTCGCCAATCAGATCTGGACCGTTGATCAGCCAGATTGGACGGTTGCTGTGCATTTTAGTGTTTATGCCTCTGATACTTGGTTTTTCACTGTTTTTATGTGTTTTTGCCTCCTGACAGTGCTTTTCTACCATTCCAAGGGTTCTTCTCCTACATTGGTTTTGATCTTTGGCATGATTTTACTGGATTTTCAAGATTTAAAGAGCATATTTGGACCCATTTGGAGATGCAAGTTGGAAGTCTGGCTTATGGCCAAAGAGGAGTAAGAGGAGATGTGGTCATCAGAGCTGAAACAGGGGACATTTCTACTAAAAATAGCAGCACTACACCTCAGGGGATAACACTGGCTCCTTTTGGGAATGAAAGCCTCCCTGTGAGGTTACAAGAACCACATACGAATGCCTTTCCTGTAAAACCAAAATCAAATCCATCTCCTGGTGTTCCATTGGGCATGGAGTTTATTTTGCATAGAAAATAAAAATTGAAAAACATATTTACAATATCAAGGCTTTAAAGCCTTAAACGAAATAAAGTTTCAAGAACCGCCCATTGACTGGGCCACCAAAAACATCTTCTCCTTCCAAACTCTGTAGAATAAAGGTATTGTTATGCTAAATTTGAGTGATGAGAAACAGACCTATCCATAACGTGTCAAATTTACCATGATTGCCTTTCTTTTCCTTAAATGCATCCCATTTGAGAAAGCAGTCACCAACTTGGAAATTGTCCACTTTTGCCTTCCTATCAAAGGTTTCTTTGATCCTCTTTTGATGAACTTTTGACTTCTCAACCTGCTTCTCTTTGATCTGCTATAATTCAACCAGGTTATTCATTCTCCTTACCATGTCATTTGTTTCATCCTGTTCTTCTTGAAAGAATTTGGCCACAGGGAGAATCAATTGGATAGAAAAACAACATCAGCACCATAAACCAGCTTAAATGGAGAATTTCCTATGGACTTCTTGTTGGTAACTCTGTCAATGCACAGTGCAAACTTCAACTTGGAATCCCAGCTCTTTTTGTTGTCCTCCAACAGTTTTTTGATTATCCTTATAAGACTCTTGTTAGATGATTCTACAAGGCCATTGCCTTGAGGATAATATGAGGTAGAATGCACTAATTGAATGCCAATGGATTCACACATGTCCACCAATTCTTCTACCCTGAAAGCTACTGCATTATCAATGACTAGTTTGGTTGGGCAACCAAATCTAGTGAAAATATTCTCATTCAAGAACTTTATGACAACTTGATGATTAGCATTCTTAGTGGGTATAGCCTCAATCCACTTGGTGAAATAATCAATGGCTACCACTATCCATTTGTGCTAGCCACTGGAATGTGGGTTAATCTCACCTATAAAGTCCAAGCCTCACTGCTGGAAGGGACCATTGACATGCACTGGATTCAAGGGTAGAGATTTTAGCTGTTGTCTTCCTACAAACCTCTGACATTGGTTATAAGACCTCACAAAAGAACACACATTAGAGAGTAGAGTAGGCCAATAATACCCAACTCTCAATATCTTGTGGTCTATAGTTTTCCAATAATGATGCCCTCCACAAATGCTAGAATGGAACTTGTGCATGGCTTCCATAGATTTTCCTTTATCTAGACATCTCAAGAGGATTCTGATGGATCTTTCCAATAAAGCAGGTTTTTATCAATGCATAATTTGGTTGATTTGAGCTTAATAGCCCGAGATTGACTTGAGCTAAGCCTTGGTGAGACTTCTAGCTTCTGCAAAAAATGAACCATACTGGAATACCATTCACAGGTGGCTAGATTTTCAGCCAAAGGTTGATTCTGCTCTTGCTCTTCTGCAACTTCCTCTGTCTGCTCATCACCTGAATTTGAACCCATGCAATTGATGTCTAACAAACTGCAAGTTTCCTCAACCATAAGTTTAGCAAAGCCCTAGCCTTTGACAAGCTTAGTGGGCTTCACCTCTATGTTAAACTCTATAAATTTTGAAATCCATTTAGCTCTCTTTCCATCAATATCTAGCTAAGTTAAGACATCTTTTACTGAGGCTGAAGGTACATATGCAACCACTTTGGAAAGAAAAATATAAATTATGAATGCTTTTAAAGATTTTAGGAGAGCATAAGCTTGTTTTTCAATAAGGTCATACCTTAGTTCAGCATCCCTCAGAGTTTTGCTGAAAAAGGCCACAGGATTCTCTATGCCTTCATCAATTTTCTGCAATAGAACTACTGCAAGTGTATCATAAGTGGAAAAAGAGAAGATATAAAAATCCTTGGTGTAATCTAGGCTGATTAGAGTGGGAGCTTCCATAATATCTTGTTTGATGGCTTCAAAAGAGTTTCTTGCAACATCTGCCCATTTTATTTCTGATCCTTTCTTTAGCATGGAAGTGATGTGCTTCACTAGTTCTGCAAAGTTTGGAATGAACCTCCTTAAAAAGTTAATATTACCCAGGAAGGATTGAATGTCCCTTTCTGATCTTGGGATATACAATGTCTGAATTGCTTGAACTCTTACTAGATCAATCTTCACACCTTCAGCAGAAATAATATGTCCCAGAAGTTTGCCTTCTTCTAGAGCAAACTGTGACTTCTTTGGGTTCATCGAGATTCCAAACTGTCTGCACTTTAGAAAGAACTTATTCAATTGTTGCAAATTGTCCTTATGAGTGCTGGAAAATACTATTATGTCATCAAGGTAAATAAGGAAAAACTTGTCCTTCTCTCCCACAAAGGCTATGTCCATGGCCCTCTTAAAAGTAGCCCCAGCATTCATCAATCCAAAAGGCATCTTGGAGCACATGAAAGTGCCCCAAGGAGTAGAGAAGGCAGTCTTTTCCTGATCTTCTAGATATACAACAATCTGATTAACTTGAAAATCCATCTAAGGAAGACATGACTCTAGCCCCTGAAACTTTTTGTAGCAAGTGTCCCATCCTAGGCAGGGGGTATTTGTCTTTTTTAGAACATTTGTTCAGATTCCTAAAGTCAACACAAACCCTGATTTCTCCATTCTTCTTTCTTAATACCACAAGGTTAGCTATCCACTTTGAATACCTTAAGGGAACTATAATCTTGGCATCCAACAACTTCTTGATTTCTTTCTCAATAAAAGGAAATAAGAGAGGGCTGATAGGTCTTAATTTATGCTTAAAAGGGATGGTGTTCTCTCTACCAGAATCTTATGCTGAATGATGTTGGTGTCATAGGTCTTAAGATCATTGTATTCCTAAGCAAAAATATTAACAAATTGTTTCGTCTGGGTGCAATACTTAGAACTCTAGGCAGAAGACAAGTGAGCGGACAGATTTATGTATTTTGGATGAGTTGGAATCCCTACATTGTGTTTATGAACAACATACCTGTTTTCCTTTTTGGTAGGCTTATAAGGTACATTGTTATGATCAAATAGCTTCTCTATGGGCACCAATCCTTTGGGTATATAGTTACTAGTTAGTTGAATAATTCTTTCATGGCCAATCTCATCCTTTAGCTTGGACTGATGGCATTCTTCCATGGTTTCATTTTCTTGGTCTATGTGCATTTAAAAAAATTCATCAACAACTTGTAAAAACCTATTAATTTCATCATCGTCTTCAAAACATTTCCAGTATTTGACATTATTAGGCAGAGATGGTCTATATTTCACCTGAACTTCATAAGTCAATTTAGGAGGCAAAGGAGGAATAAATGTGCTAGCAGACACAACAAGGGAATCAGTGAGCTAGTTCTTCATTCTTGGGATGTAAGAAATGCTGAAAATATTAAAAGAGTCCTTAAGCTTCCATACCTCATCTTTGTATGCTTTTAGCCTTGGATGCTTTGCTTGGAAAGTTTTGTTGAGCTGCTGAATGATAAGGTCTGTGTCTCCAAACACTTTCAGGCCTTTGATGCCCATTTGTTTAGTAGCGTTTAAGCCCAATATCAAGGCTTCGTACTCTGCTATGTTATTTGTGACCTGAAAAGCTAATTTGAAAGATAAATGAATGCATTCCTGTGTGGGGGACACAAGGACTACACCTGACCCTGCAGCTTTCTTAGAGAAAGCCCCATCAAAGAACATGTCCTAAATCTGTGGGCCTTCTTCCTTTGCATTCTGGCAAATTGGTTTTTTAAGCTACGTGGAGGCCAACTAGGATTCTTTAATTTGAAGAATACAGGGTCCAAAATCAATGTCGATAGCATAGATGGGATGATTAGTGGGATTCTTCTCATCACTGATGATGTAATCCAACTGAGCCTCTCTGTATAATCTCTTACTATCACCTCCAAAAACTGGGACAATAGTATAGGACACATCATTTTGTAATGTTCCACCTAATATCTTGATCTAACCTCTGGAAAGAAACATGCCAAACTTGGGGGGTACATCTGCTACCAAAATATCCATCATTATGTTCTTCATGGGCAAGCTGAGACAAAGTGATGGCTAGGTCCTTGATTAATCCCAGACATTTCACTTTTCTAGAGTCAAAAGAAAACATGTCATGATAAGGCTTGGTAATGTTAAGGCCCAACTCATCCATGACAGCCTTGGGCATTAGATTATGGCTGGCTCCAGTGTCTAGAAGGCAATTATGAAGGATTTTGTCATGAATAGTCATTGAGACATAGAATGATGGGGAGCTGTCTTCACAATTTTCAATCATTGGGCTAAGAATAACAACTGGTTTGTCATCTTGCAGATTTCCATAGTCGGTGGAGGCTTGGATGGCTTTAGGCTCAAGGGCCTCGAGGATGGATCTTTTGAAGGACTCATTCTTTACTAGTTCAATTAGAGGTATAGGTATTCTTAGCTTTTGAATTTTTGATTGAAAACTGAAAGGAGAAGGAAACCTGTCAAGGCCTCTTACCTTGCGAGCTGGAGCTTTGAGGATGATGGGATCAACTACTGGTCGCTTCTTCTTATTAGCTTTCTATACTACAGCAAAAACAACTCTTGGAATAGGAGTTTCCTTGGCATTATTCATATTTGACCTCAGATCATATCTGTGACGATCTTTAGTTTGCAAAACAGCTTGACCATCCCATTCTTGGTTGATCTGGTCATTGAATAATGACTTTTCTATAGGCAACTGAGGTAAAAAAGGAGGCACTGCCTTTGTCTTCCAGGCAATGGATCTCATCATCTTCTTCAAACTGCTCTTCTTCCATGACTAAATTCTGGAAAGGGGTCTTCACCCTTTGATCTTCATTGGCATCTTTGCTTCTTCGTAAAATTTGCAACTGCTCATTAGCTCTTCTATATGGATTTTGATTTCTAGGAGAAAAGGTATTAGGAACTCTTCCTTTCCTAGGGTGCTACTCAACCTTTCATTTGGAGATTTTAGAGGCTAATGACTCTATAATCTTGGTCATTTTATCAATCTTTGGATCTGAAGATGATGAAGATTCACCCCTATGTCTCCTATCAACATTCCCCTTGAGCTTCTCTGCAGCCATGATGTTTGATTCTACTTCTAAGGCTGCATCTTGTATATCAACCAAGGTAGCACATCGCCTCTCCCTCAATAGTAGACAAAAGTCAGAATTAAAGGCACTGGCATAGGTGAGCTTAGCAGAGGTAGTGGTGGGTTTTACTTTAGCTGGTATATTGTTGTACATGCGGTTAAACCTTTTATTGAAATCAGACAACAACTCACCATTTTCCCTCTTTAAGTTCCCAAATTCAGTGCGGTAGTAGAGTAGATGCTTCTTATCTCCCCATTACTTTAGGAATGCATCATCTAAAGCCTCAATATCTGCTATAGACCTTGGGTTTAGTTCTTTGAACCATTTTCTAGCCTCCCCATCTAGACTTTGGAAAAAGACTCTCATCCATACATCATCTTTGCTGATGTCTAGGTTATCAGCATAGATATAGAATGATTCAAGATGTTCCTCAGCTGTAACACCTTCAGTCCCAATGAACTGCAGCCTATACTTCTGACATTCTCTAGTAGGCATGGCATTTAGAGGAGAGGGCAGTACTAGAGGCCCATCCCTAGTAGCTATGATTCTTTCCATTTTGGTAGGTGCTTGTGGACCTGCCATAGCGGTGGTGTCTATAAGAGTACTAGAAGTCTGAATGATAGAGGGCTGATGAGTGACTGATAGGACTAAAGGAGTATGATGGATAGGAGGTGAGGTTTCCTTTAGGCTTACAACAAAAGGAGAACCTAAAGAATAAGGAGCCTTATGAATCTCTGATATTTTTTCTTCATTGCTAGTACTAGATGCTATACTCTTAACATGTATTTTTTCTATTACATGTTTTTCTTGAAGAGATATAGAATATTGTTTAGAGCTACTTGAACCTGATGCTCCTTTATGCAATGCCTTTGTTTCTTTGATGATTTTTTCAGGGTCAGATACTGGGTTAACTTGTGGCTTCTAAGGATTTCTTTGAGTATGCCTGACAAACTGAGCCAGAACTATGAAGTGGAGTCGCCAAGAGGTTCATCCTCCAGTAGATTCGCCAGATAGATGATTACAACAAAAAAAGTGCTCAGACTTTGTCTATCATCAAAGTTGGATCTATGTCATCTCCTAGGGAAGCTGAGCTTCTGTTTCCTCTCCCTGGCAATGACGCCAATTATGTTATCACTCCAGGAAGCTCTCCTAGCTTGTAGCTCGGAGATGCTTGGTAGCATATAATCTTCAATATTGTTCTAGGAACTATTGGAATGGATGATGGTTTGGATCGAGTTAGATAACCATTTCAGCTCTATTCTTACACAAGACATGCACGAACACCCTCAACAATACAAGGATTTAGACCACTAATGCTCAATAGATTATAGATTCAATGAATGGATGGAGAATCTTGATTGTACCAATAGATGCATACATTTACACATATGAATGGCCAACTACAGAAAGTAAATGAAACTTTGCAAATCTAATTTATCAACGCAGAGATAAGATGACAGTTATCTGGCATTAGACATAGAAGAAAACATGAATAACCTATTCAAGTGCAAGCATAGAACAAAAGAGAAAATGGGAATTGAACATGTAATAGTAAAAGAATCTTATATTGTTGGAATGAAGATGAGAAGCTAGAGGAGTAGAGTCTCCACAATCTCCAAAATTTGAACCCTTGTTACTCTAAACTTTCACATATTTATAGGCCTTTTACAATGCTCTCAAGCCTTCTGAGGCTTGAGAGGTATTAATCTATCCCCTCTATCTTTTTAATTGTCTAATGCCATGACTAGGCACACATAAGCTCAGAGGTTTCTTCTTCTACCAGCCGAGTAACTGCGTTTTGGTAGTTTGTTGTGCTGTTAGGGAGCTTTCTCATGCTAGCGATGCCCCATTATCACTTCTATTGGTTTTGATGTGTTGGGCTATTCTCTTCCCCTTCTGGCCTTCTGTCTCTATCTCCCAGCCTCTATTATGTGATGGAATGGGTCTGTGGGCCTCTTGAAATCCTTTCAAATGCTAACAATGACTGTTTTCTATTTTACATAGAAAACACTGCAACAATGAGAAATCCCGCCAAGCCTTGTTTATTTCAGACTTCAAAAGTCCTTAAACACTATCTATTCCTTTATCGAGTTCGCCCTCTAAGTCGTTATCACATGTTGCACATAGCTTGTCCCTGTGTATTTTATTTGTATTTTAGAAATACAAAAATCGTGAAAATAACATGAAAATGGCTCCCTCCTAACTTCAAATACTATATATATCTCTTCACGAACCCTTTCGGGTCCGAGTCTTATCGCATCGGCACTACTCTTTATATTTCATTAAATAATGAAATACGTGAAAATACATTAAAAATGCCTTTCCTACGGATCTCAAATTTTATGCATTTCCCTTCATGAACCCTTTCGGGGCTGGGTCTTATCTCATATCGCAAGTTGCTTTGGTCCTACTCCATAATGTTTCCACGATTACGATCTGCCGATGTGATTGATCACAATCGCATATCGCTCATGCCCCGGGCCCATGGTGAACGCTCCTTGTATTTTCCGATAGCGATCCTGCGATGCAACGTGGGTCGTCAATCTGTGCGCTTGATCGACAGTCCATGTTGCATCGCTGATCGCCATCACAAGTTCCACACATCTATGCCAATATCTGCCGATCATGATTGCTGATAAGATCTGGACCGTTGATCAGCTAGATCAGATGGCTGTTGTGCATTTTAGTGTTTATGCCTCCGATACTTGGTTTTTCACTGTTTTGATGTGTTTTTGCCTCCCGATAGTGCTTTTCATCCATTCCAAGGGTTCTTCTCCTGCGTTGGTTTTGATCTTTGACATCATTTTACTGGCTTTTGAAGACTTAAAGAGCATATTTGGACCCATTTGGAGATGCAAGAGTAATATTTGGAAGTCTGGCTTATGGCCTAAGCGGAGCAAGAGGAGATATGGTCGTCAGAGCTAAAACAGGGGACATTTCTTCTAAAAATAGCAGCACTACACCTTAGGGGATAACAAGTACAACTCAACATTTGGGAGCCCCCAAGGTAATAGCTAAAAAAATATTTAAGAGGATGTATGAGGCTTCATTAAGAGTCATGGTGGGAATAAAGAGAGATTTCGAGCCTAAGATTATTAAACATTATAGGAAGCAAATGGGTAGCAAGGTAGTAACTAGTGTGTACATTAAAGGAACACTTTATTACTATGTTATGACATGTAAAATGATGAGTAAATGTGGTGTGACAAAGTAGTTGTATTGATATTATGGATTTTTTTTGCAAATGAGATCATAATGTATAGTGCAAGGTAGGAAAATCCTACCCCATATGTCAGATAATGGAAACATTACTCTCCATAATAGATCTATAATGGATTGAGGTGTTGAAAATTATCATAAAGTCACAAAATTCTATCATAGACTTTTGAAAAAATGGGCAAACCACTAAAAATATAGGTTAAAGGTTAGTCCATTAGGTAAATATGTGAAATAATAGTAAAAGGCTATAAGAGAGTGGGTTTGAAATTTTATTATAATAGTTAATAATTACATATTACCACTCATTTTCACTTTTTACCCTTTATAGTGCAATGTAGTGTGAAACAATCCTCCAAATTTAGGTGTTGAATTCACGAGCTCCATACAAAAAATTCAAATTTCATTAGGACTAGGCAATTCATGGCCTTTTTCTCTTTCTTTTGATCCAAATCAATTAGATTTAATGTCGATTTGAGTGACATTATTAAAATTTAGAAGGGGACCAATGCATATATGGGTCTTGTTGATATGGTAGTGTATGGCTAGCCCTATACAAAAGTTACTCAAAGGATAGTCATGTATTTACAAAACTATCCATAGTAACACTTGCATCTTCACATGCCTACTTTGAAAATATAAATTATAACTTAGTTTTTTTGGATTTAACAGTAGAATGGCTATCACTTAGAGAGAAGGAGAGCATAAAGAATTGGACAATGATGGTTTTGAGGATTAATAAGTAATGGATGCCCTCCATGATTGTGTATTGCTTAATTGTTTACTTATGCCAAACATGCACATCCAAAGGAACTTGCTACAAACCCTTATAAATTACTGGGGCCTAGATCATGACGGCATCATTCTAGATGAGATGCCCCTTAGGATTGAGGTAGAAGACATCTAATTTATTATAGGCCTCTCTTGATGAGGAGAAGTGGTGAACTTGAAGAATATAATCGAAGGACGATTAGTTATCAAGGAATATATATATTTTTATTGTACTGAGGGAACCTAAATCCCAATTCAAAACGTTGAGAGGTTGGGGCTCAAAATCATATTGTTCACCATAGCGTAAGTGGGGGGTTGGCCTTAGTGCATCACATGTATAGAAAATATATATGTTTGTTTTAACAAAGTGTTTACTCCTTACAATTTTTTATCAATGTACCAACTTGGTAACTATCATGAAGATAGAGCTAACAAATTGTTGATTTGGTAAAACAAATAATTTTTGTTATAGGAGAATTTTATGTTCCTTCTTTGAGAGGATACCATCACGTTTCCCATGGATTGATCATTACATCTCACACCTAAGAGAGGCCAATATGGTGAGATGGGAACACCTTATAGGTATACTTGGGGGAGAGAGAGTTGCATTAGCTACCTTTAACAAGATTTTTTTTTGCTAGTGGGAGTAACATATCATTGCCATTAATGACTATTCGTATGTAGGGTTGGATTTATAAGGAGATCCAGAGCTCATCCTTTAAATGCCATATGGGGTGACATAGGTATGAAATTTTTATTTTTATTTTTATTTTTGAAGTTATGTTATTTTTAGTTGTTTTTTATTTATTGATTGATTCAAAAGGGAATATGAATATATATATATATATATATTATATATATATATATATATATATATTATATGATGTGAACAAAAACTACATCAAATATATTTGATCATGTAGATATTTGACTAGTTAGGCCAGAGGGCTTCCCACATCAAAAGTGTCATGGTAGAAGTGAGAAGAAAGTATATGGTGAGGTAGAGAAGGTTCTCCAATCAGTGTTGAGGAACTTGGAGGGGTTAACCAATAGGTGCCCACAATGTAGGTTAATGATCACCTTGAGGATATCCAATGCCGCAAGGTAGGTGTGCCATGAGCATGGGTATAATTATTATTGCAGGTAGAAAACACCATCATCTGTTACCATAAGATGCATCAAGACTTGAGGCATCATGCCCAAATATATCGATAATATTGTATTGGTTTAGTTAGAAAGGTGTGATCATTGCACTTAAAGTCGTGATTTTGTAGGATATTTTTGTACGTTTTATATTGATGACTTACGACACACACTCATAAATAGATTTTGTTGGTCTTACATATTTATTGAAAATGTGATTGAATGATTTTATAATGGTTTGTTAATGTTGTGAATGTTATATATGCCAATATAAAACATAATTTTATAAAGAGTCAAAAATTTTATCTTGGATCTGTTGGGTGTGGAGCTAATTATCTTCTGTATTCAAAGGTGTCATTGCATTAGAACGCAGTTTGTAATGGGGTGGAAATGCTACCCATAAAATATACGTTGTAGGGGGGGTCCAGGGGGGCAGCTGCGACCTTTGGGAGCCCCCCCTGGCGGGGGGATTGGGGGCAATGCCCCTGAAGCTAAAAATAGATGTAAAATTGCCTTGTAAAATGTTGTAATTTTGTAGTCAATCTAGGCTGTTCATTAGGTGGAGATTTGACAGTAGATGTTATGTTTAATTTAGGTTTTTTGCCCTAGAAGGCACCCCTAGCTATATATGAGGGAATTATTTGATGTCTATGTAGATCTGTATTCTGAGTGAGGAAGAGAGAGGAGATTGAGAGTGAAGAGGGAATTACAGTGGATCTGCTGTGGGTTGCATCTCTTCAGTTTGCTGGATAATATAAAATGAAGGACTGGCTGTTTCTTCGTCGATGTATCCCAAACTGAGTGAACCACATATATCTATGTCTCTCTTGTTTTATGCATTTTCTGTGTTTATATTTCTGCAATATTTTATGTGTTCCATTGCTCTATAATATATAATTTTCTTATAGGATCTAGGTATATGAACATAAGTGGCATAATGAAAGGATCGTTTAAGTAACCTTACTCAAAGAAATCTTTGAAATAAAGTCAAATCACACACATAATATTCATTATTTAACTGGGAGACTATCAATTGTGAATCCAAATGAACCACTATGAACTAAATTCCATGAGAAATGGCTTCCAAAAGTAGCTTAATGAGAACATAATACTCAACGATGTTATTGGTCACAACACTAATACAAGCACCACTAGACATCATCAATTGGCTTGTTGGAGAGTAAATCGCCAAAGTTGTTGAATCTAAGTTATGACTAGAACTATTAGAATATCTTAAAAATGCTAGATGATCCATCAACATTAGAAAAAATTTCAAAGGAATGATTAATAAAACTGAATATATATATATATATATATATATATATATATATATATATATATCTATTTTATATACATCAATTACAAGAAATGAAAAAGTTCAAGCAAAGGCTCAAGCATTATACTCCTTGAGATAAATCCTTTTCTAGGCTTTGAAATCACATTTACATCATAACTTACAAACTTGTAAGCTCCTTTCTTAAGCACATGCCTCATGATGTAAGGTTTGTACCACATTGAATTGAACTTGCTTGCCCCTAGCACATCCTTATCCTAACTGTAGACCAAAACAAGGTCTTTCTTCGAAAAAATTCGAGGATGGATAGAATTATCATGTTAAATTTTTGAAGATTACTTATGCACCTCATTAGATGTAGTGGCATATCGAATTTTCTCATCACTATGTTCTAACTGATAAGGTACTCCTCTAAACTAGACATGTAAATTGGAAGGAAATTGATTATTAACTTAAGTGACATGTATCTCACTTTTAATTGGGAGAACCAATTCCACCATGTGAATGAATTGGAAAGGAGAAAACCTGATATTTTATCTTAATTGGATCATTATATATATATATTTTTTAATCCACCTCGTTGCATTCAGAGTGGAAAAAGTGGAGGAATCAACTCACATAGCTGTTTTTACCGATGGGACCAAATTTGGAAAAACAGGGTCTGAAACTTTTAGCGAGAATTTTTTTGGCATCAAATGACATTTTTTGGAGGTAGTACCTTTTCATGCTATTCTACACACAAATATATTTCCAACTGTGCAAGAAGCGTATCAATCAGAGTCCGTATGCGAAATTTATGCCACTCAGAAGTTGACCTTCCTGTTTTCACCACCATGGTTCAAGAGGATGCCACATCAGACTCCATTATTCATGGAAAAGGGGCTAGCCACATGATTGTGATCTAAAATAATCTAGAAGAGTTTATATTGTAACTTTGATTAAGAGTTAAGGTAGTGAAACTTAACCACTAGTAGGCTATCGAGCTATGCTATAATTGGGCCACTAGGAGAAAGATGCATTTGATTCTTTCAAATGAATTTGTTCCATAGTTGAGAAAAAACAATCAAGAAGGATAGGATATAGAGCACACATAGAGTATTTTTTCACTATAGTAGCCCATGGGTCACAGGCCATACTTCTTTGTAACTACAACCATATTTCCAGACAGAGAAAGAGAGTGGATCATCCTCACCTTCCATTTGGGGTTTCTCCCAAAAGGGTTTCCTAGAGAATATCTTATGCCTTATGTGTGTGTGTGTGTGTGTGATTTTTTTTTTCATTCTCTATTTTCTACATAATTTCCATTCGCATGCATGCACTAATTACAGTAAAATCTACAAATCTAGAAATTTAATAAAACTGTAATAGAGTAAAATTTTAGATTTTTTAAATATAATATTATCAGATCTATTGTGATGAATTGTCTAGTGGAATATCCATGGAAATTTACAAATCATTAGTTTCCTTGATTAAGGTTTGATATGTATAGAGTGAAATATATAATACTATTTGCCATTTTTTCTTACATTCATTAATAGTTCATTGCAAAATGGTTTTCAAAGACTTATTGACTACCTCTACTTGTCCATTTTCTTGGGGATAATATGGAAAAGAATGCTATTTCTGAAAACCCAACTTTGAAGCCAATTTTGACCTTATCCTATTTTGGAAATGAATTCCTTGGTCAGTGAAAATATCTTTAGGTACACCAAACCTAGCAATGAGTTGGTTGAAGATGAAAATTGTAGTTGTTTCAAAATCATTTGAGAACATCGATATGGATTTGGTCCACTTTGTGAAGTAGTCGATAGCCATGATAAATTACTTGTGACCCATAATATGGATGAAATTTCATGAATTCCACCCCCTAATTAATGAAGGGGTGAATGGTGATAATACGGAGAAGAGAACTTAGATGCACACATATTTTACTATTGAACACTTGGCATGGATGGAACTTCTTCACTGCTTCATTATAGTCTTTGAAGATGGAAATCCAGAAATAGTCTGAACAAATTATTTTATAGGTAGTAGCCAACCCAAAAGGATGACTGTCACAAGCTCCACTACAGAAATAATTTAAAACGTTTTCTGCCTCATCACAGGTTAAACACTGATGAAAATTTGAATCTACACCATAACAATATAGAGTGTTGCCAACAATGATATAAATCTTCGATAAACGACGAATATAATGTTGATTGTCCCATGAATATTATGGAGGAAACTTCAAAGTCTAGAGGTACCCAAGGATATCCCTACACGAAGGATCACTGTAAATTATGAGAAACAAGTGTCTATTAGGTAATTAATCCTTGTCAAAATCCTTCACATTCTTACTAGGTAATTCTGAAATTAATTCTACAGAGACCAAATATTTTTTGGACTCTGCTGATGTGAACTCAAGATCGAGTTCGTGTAAGATCACAATTCATTTATCAAAATCCACCCTGACAACTCACCTATTCAGGACATTATATTGAAATGGATTAACATTAGCAATTATGGTGGTTTTCTTCAATAGAATATAATGATGAAGTCTCTTGAAAACATTGACTACTGTCAAAGCTAACTTCTTGACATGTGTGTAATTTAGTTTAGGACCTATTAGGCAATGACTTAGGTGATGGATGATGTGCTCTTTGATTTTTTCATCTTCTTAAACTCAAACCATACCATAATAGATTTTTCTAAAGTGAGGTACAAAAGGAAATATTTACTATAGTTTGAAGGACTAAGCAATAGGGTGAATATCAACGCCTTCAAGGCATAAAATGACCTCTAAGAAAAACTATCCCAAACAAATGTGACCCATTTTTTGGCAAGTGCCTGAATCCTTTTGTAATCTCTCTGTAGTTTACAATGAACCATAGAAATAAGTTCTCTATTATGTAGTTGTCAGATATTATGTCGGGGAGCCAATTGTATAATTGCCTCAAACTTTAATGGATTGACCATGTTACATTTGTTTGAAATGACGAAGCTAAGTAATTTTCAAAATGCCACACAAAATATACATTTTCATCTGTTCAATTAGATTTTGTAATGCAAAAATAGATAAAAAACCAGACATAGTTGTGTCAGATGATAAACTCTCTTTTGAGTGCGAGCACCAAGAGCATCTATATAGGGCTCTATAATATGTTTGATGTTGTGGAAATCATATCACATGGCCCACTGGAATGTAGATCCAACATTTTTTATACCAAAATGCATCTTACAATATGAAAATGTGCCCCAAGGATAAACAAAAGTCATTTTATGTTGATCCTCAAGTTATATTTCTGTTTAGTTATAGCCAAAAATCCCATCCAGAAATGAGAAAATCTCACTCCTTGCACATCCATCAAAAATATGGTCGATAAAAAGTGTAGGAAAATTATATTTTGGGAAAGCTTTATTCAAGCCATGGAAATCCATGCATACTCGAATATTTATCTACTTTTTATCAACTGGAGTTGGATTGGAAACCCATTTCACAAGGGGAACTAGATAGATAAAATATGCTTCAAGTAACTTTTCTACCTATACTTTAATCACTACATCTTTCCTAGGATTGATTAGTCAAAGTTTTTTTTACAAATTTAACATTTTGTATGTTTTAATCTCATGTTTGAAAATTTTGGGATCAATGTTTGGCATTGCCTTGTACAACCAAGTGAAGACATCATAAAACTCTTTAAAGAGATTGATATAGGCATGGATATCTATAGAAAATTAATTTTCTCCAACAAACAAATTTTATATGATGTTTGAATTCTTAGAGATGTTGATTAGTATATTCTTTGAGATGTTTTCCATATTCCCTTTGGCATACACTGAAGGTGTCTCCAAAGGGTTCACGGGTTGATCTTCACCCTTGAACATCATCAAATGAAATTTGCTATTTTCAGTCTACTTAACTCTAGTAGGAAAAGTTTTAGGAGTTGATGGTGCATGTCCTCCCAAGGTTTCTTAGGACTAGCCATGGCTTCAAGGATTGCTTCATTATATATTAAAAAATGTGTCTAGGCAATCCATAGAAAGGACATAATTGGTATCCCATATAAGCAACATACCAAGATCCAAGTATTCCACCTAGGGAATAATTGGATATGATTCTACAATGTTATTAGTTATAGAATGGTATGTGATTTTTATTGTAGAAAAAAGGAATAGTCATTCCTACATGTTGACCTTCTTCAATTATGGAAGATGGAGAAAGTAAAATCCATGGATACAATATGAAAATAATAATTTCAAGTGATTTTCATGAAACTAGAAGAAGTGGTGTTAATATTTGCAACATGAGGTGAGAAAATAAATGTTCCCATAAAAAATGGGTAGATTCTAAACCCTAGATTCCTAGAGGATTTTTGGGATTGATCTATTAGAGAGACAATACAATCTAAAGAAAAAAATGGGTTTGACAATAAGCCATCTAGTCAATCATAATGATGTTTCCTTTATGAGGGAATCAAAATATATGAAAAAGTGTGGGTAGCACAACTTGCATTATGTAGACCCAATTTTTTCCCAACAACATATTCTAGTTGAGAATTGCATCGATTACTTCCACCTACAGAAAATGGGTTTTCCTCCTAAATTGATCGGAAAGGAAGGAATAATCCCATGATGCCAGTGAGAATGATCATCAAATGTAGTTAGAAATGTTGATGACAAAACGAACTTGGGATACCTTATTGATTTCCAACATGACATAATCATAACACATGTGGAAGTGCCCTCATCCATGACCATTCGTAAGATAGAATTCACATGGTAAGCAAATTGAATTTGGAAGCTGACATGGCGAGGTAGGTGTGGTTTGACATTAACAGTGTCAAACATAATTGTCTAAGTTTTTTTTGGGTAAAAAACTCTACTAATGGTGAGAAACGTGCTCCTTTGTGTTGGAAACATTTGGTGCACCTCCAAGGATGACATCGTGCATGGGGCTTGGGTAAAATTATCTACAATAGAGTAATTTTGAGCAACTTTAGAATTATTACTAAGCTTCAATATTCTTAAAGAGCCTCTTGACACACAAGATATAGAATCAATCACTAGTTTATTGATATGAAGAGGAACATGTGGCTTCGAAGCTTATTTTCCTTTGGAAGACTTAAAGGTCCTATAATCATGGGCCCAACTTGAGTGATAAACTTTAGCATTGAACATATGGATGTTCAATGGAATACCCCCCACGTTTGAATCATCTTGGTTTCTCCCTTTTTGAGGACCAGAGTTAGAAGTAGTACTAGCAACAAGTTGTTGACCATTAGCGAAAGGGCTGTTAACCACAACCTGTTGACTAAAGGAAGCTTTTTGTGCTAACATGTACATATTGGAGCTTGGGGAAAATATGAGTAAGATGACCTCCCTCACACATCTTGAAGGACAATTTACTTTCTTCTTTTGTGCCTTCTAGTCCCTACGAATATTCATACTAGCCTTATTTGAATTATATTCCCCTTCACATTCTTCTTATTTCCCTTTTTCTTCTTCTTCCCTTTGGATGGTTTATTTCCTTTTCGATTGGAATATTGGAATGCACTAATAAAAAAAATTGAATCTGAAGAGGGACCATTTCTTGAGTTTTCTCAACAAATGATGGATGTAAATACATTACTTTGTAATCAAATTGTATGAAAAGTCCCAACAATAGGATCAACAAAAACAAAAATGTCATCAATGTGAGGCCTTGGCTTAGAATTATCTATATAAGTACTAGCTCTTGATGCATTAGGAAGGATCTCATATATAAGTCCTAATTTTTAATCAATTAGATCGAGATATTGAGCACTAAATATGTCCTTCTCTTCGGTGTATACTCCTCAGAGATATATCTTTAAATATATATTGAAATAATAACTCAAGGAACCATTCCAATAAAAGCTCATTAGGAATATGGGCCTTGATAATTTTGTTCCACCCCTACCACTCTTGAATGTGATCAAACATATGAGTAACTTTTTCCTGCTTAACATTGGTTAGGAGTTCAATCCTGACGTCATAGCAAATAGGAGGTTGGAAGTGGTTCAAAAAGAACGTGGGAAAATCATTAAATGCTAAAAATGAACACTAATTTAACTTGATATAATAATTGATGACAACACATATAAGGGTGCATTAAAATATCCTCAACCTATTTGAATCATCGATCAAGGAGTTCAAGGAGAACCAGAGATGAAAAGTAGCAATATGATTGGTAGAGTCTTCCCAAAATTTCCTTCAAACTTCAGGGATCTCAAAAGGAGGTTTAGTGGGGGCTAAGGGCCAGTTTCGATAGTAACACACCAAATTATTTTTCAATATCAAAATATCTATCAAGTTCAAAGTTTCCAAAAATGGTACTCAAGGTTGAGAAATAGGGTTCCAACTCATATAAGTAGGACCTCCTAATTGGATATATCCTGGAAAAGAAAACCTTGGATTTTGACTAGAACTAGGTTGCTAAGTGTTGATTGTAGAAAATATAAGGTTCATATTAAAACATTGATTACCTTGGTAAAAGGAAGAGAAAACTCTACTAGCAGGATTCCCATAAGTTTGGGAGGGGTTTCGCTTAGCTGACATCCCCTATGGGGGGAAATTTCCTTGCATGGGGTTCCAAATGTTAGAAAAATGAATGGACCTTGTTAGCATCTCAAAAGAGGGGAGACTACCTTGTTGACCAAATAATGGAAACATAAAACTATCATTTGGACCATTGGAGAGTGGAAATATTCCATCCATTTGACTTACAAATCCTTGAAAAGTATTTACCCCCATAGAAAGACTTGGAAATTGAAAACCTCCACTTCCATAAGAGGGGTTTGAGGGAGGAATATTTCCTACACCAAATGGAAACGTTGGAGAGGTGTTGAAGAAACCCCTATGTTAGAAATAGATGAGGGAAAAATAGTGGAAAATATACATGAGAATGTAGGAATCTCAACTAATGGAATTACAAAAGTAAAAGCACTCACTACATGGGAAGCCATAGGTTGGGTAACCACACTTGTATTAGTGGTAAATGTTGTACCAATGGATAGAGAGATTAATTGTCCATTTGGGTGGCATGGATAGGAGATTTATTTCCCCGTCAATTGATAGAAGAAATTGGGGTTTGAATTCCCCTAGTATTCGTAGCACTACTAGGGATACTCATGTTCGACACATACAGAGAAGGATAAATAAGAGGTACACCCTCAAGAGGGTTCCCCATGAAAAAGATGAATGGAGTATCCAATCCCATTGAAGGATTGATGTTCAAACTGAAAGTATCAGACATATCTTCAACCTCAACCTACTTGTGGTTATCAAGAGAACATGAAGGAAATTTTTTTTGAATAGGAACATGCTCTTCTAATTCATGAAGAAACCCTTTAGCTTCAACCTATTACTCAACCTGTATTCCCTCTAGCAGATGGTCCACTTCCATAGTATCTAGTTATACTTGATCCAATAAACTAGTATTGTCTAGTTTATACCTTTAGGGAGATTGCTACACACTTTTACATGAAATTATGTGAATCTATATAGACTAACGAATTGATCATTTAGCCACCTTGAAATATAGACTCAAAGTGAAATTAAAAATTAACCTAAAGCTGGCTAGGAGCACAATGCATTCTACTATAAAAAATCCTAAAGGCACAACATGCAAAACTACCCTCCAATATTATCACTTTGGGTGATTAAGAATAGACACAAGAATATAGAAGAATGGATAAAGGGCCTTCTGAAGGAAATCAAGTGATAATTAGGGGTCAAGATAACCAACAAAGGTGTGATAAGTAGTTATGTTGACCTCCCAACATATCCTTGATCGGTGCAAGTACCCCACTTCTTGGGGCACCCTCCAAGAATACTATAATAGTGATGCAATATTTTCCTTAGGTACTGTAAGTATTCCCTGTTGAAAATAGCAACAAGAAATGATAAAAATAGAATCCAGAATATTCCAATTTTAATTTGTCCTTGAATTAAAATTGTTAATTAAAATCGAATTTAGTCTCACTAGCTGCTTGAAAATAATTAATTAATTCATTATGGATTAACTAGTTGGAGAAATTTAAGTTAGAAGTCTTTTTGAAGTCATGCAAGAGTTATCCCTTAAATTAAGGAGATTATCCTTTAATTAAGGAGATAAGATTGAGTTATATTTGAGTTGTAATTAGTTAGCTCAATTTATTGAGTTAAGTCTAGTTAAATTAGTTTGAAAATGTTTGAGGAACTAATTGTGAGTTATCAGTCAGTTGATGCATGCATGCACTCAACTAGTGTACTCCAGAAAACTAAAGATTCCCTCATCAGTAACTCATGCATGTTTATTCTGAGAAATATCCAGTTGAGATTAAATTCAAGGACATTGTACTATTAGTTGCATGTGTTTTCCTATAAAGGAAACTCATGCATGCAATCAAGGTAAGGTTCCTTGAGGATTGCGCAATTTTGACGGGGTGTAGGATCAGTGTGAGAGATCCGTTTTCCACTTGGTAAGAGGAAATCATCCCAGAGGAACAATGCAAGAAAATAGGAGCTTGGAGGGCAGAGGGGAAGGCTTGTGAGAAGCTTTGATTTCCTGTGAGCATCCAGGAGGATTGTACTGAGAGCTGGCTAGCTGTGAGAGCTAAGGCTTTGTATAATCTCTATGTATTTCCACCTTGTATGATAATACATATAGTGGGGTTTTTAGCTGAGGCTTTCCCCTAAGTATTTTCTATGTTTCTTGTGCATTGATTCTTCTTCTTTTGGTTATATGTGTTCAGCTCTGATTCAACTCGATCTTTAAGCTTCCGAAAATTGATAGTAGAAGTAGGTTATAGTATTTTACTTTAGTTATACTGCATTATCGGTTTAATCTACAGCCATATTTTCTACAGAGATCTCAGAGGTAGATTTGTAGAGAAGTTGTAGAATTTCTACATGGTATCAGAGCCAGGTTTATCAGATCCAAGTTTATCGGAGCTGTGAACAACAAATGAAGAAGAGAATTCAAAGTTTGAAGTTTGGGGTTGCAGGTGAAAATCGAATTCATATCATACTTCAAGTTTGACCAATGGCGTTCTATGGCTTGAGACTCGAGTATGCCTTGGAAGGTAGCTTGAATTACAGAGAATGGAAAGATCACATAGAGGCTGTATTAGAAGACAATGGCTTGAAGGATTTCATTGATCAAGAAATCCCAAAGCTAGGTTCAACTAATGCACAAGAGTTGGCTGAGAGGAAGAAGTATGTGGCAAGGGCAAGATGAATCATCCTTGAGGGAGTTTGAGACCATATTGTATCAAGTCTCCATGGGAAGGATGCTCCATATTCAATGTGGAAGACATTGAAGGACCTCTACAAGAATAGTAGCGACCAGAGGAAATTGGCACTTAAGGATAAGCTTCGAAGAATTAAGATGGAGAATGACGATACTATTTCCACATATCTAAGCAAGCTCATCACTTGTAGAGATGAGCTTGGAAGTGTGGGAATAACTAATTTTGATGATGATATGGCGAGCCTTGCTCTCCTTGGCCTTCCAAAGCGCTAGAATAGCTACTAGGATTCTGTGAATGGAAGGGAGAAACTACCAGATTGGGAACGACTGTGGTCGAATCTCATGCAGGAGGAGATCAGGAGGAGCACATGAGATGATTCTTCATCCAAGAATGATGATGAAGAAAATATGGCATTAGTGAGTAAGGTAAGGAAAGTGAAGGGGAAGGATTCCCATTCCAAATCAAATTCTTCTCATGGAGGGAAGAAGGTTAACAAGTCTAAAGTGAGATGCTTTAATTGTCACGAGATGGGTCATTATGCGACTAATTTCCCATTGAAGAAGTCCAAGAAGGGATCCTTGGAAGGATCATAAGGTGAGGCATTAGTCTTTAAGTTCGAAATGGACTTTACTCTCATCACATGCATGGTGTCATTGATGATGGGTTGTGTTTGGTATCTTGACTATGGAGCCTCATTCCACATGACCGGTGATAAAAGTTTATTCAGTGCCTTGGAGGAGAAAGACCTCAAGATGCACATAGAGATGGGTGATGATGAAAGGTATAGTGTTTCAATAGTGGGTATGGTTCCTTTTCAGAGGGAGCATGGACCCCCTATCACCTTGATATACTTGAAGTATGTGCTTGGACTAAAGAAGAACTTGGTATTGGTCGCGATGTTGGAGGACAAAGGCTACGATGTTGTCTTCTGTAAGGGAAAGGTTTTCGTTAGACACATCACCACGAGACAGGTAAAACATATCAGTTCACGAGTTAAGAAGCTGTATGCTCTTGAGGTTCAAGATGCATGCAAAGCCTTGAGGAGCAAGGAAAATGTTAGAGACTTGGTGGTTGAGAGGGAGAGTAAATTACCTCTTAACATGCAGTCCCAGAAGAAGTCTCAGACAATTGTGGAGGAGCCACAATTGGAGAAGCGGGTAGAGGGATCACATGCAGCCATTCATGATCTGGATTTAAACAGGAACGCAATAGATTACAGAGATAACCATAAATACAGAGATGTGATAACTATAAATAAAGAGATGCAGCAGAAATAACACTTCATTTTCATTAATGGAAAATACCGAAATATGGTTACAACCAGAATTGGAAATAAACCAGCTAGGACGATGGTAGCTTATCTCTGAGAAGAGATGTGCGGCTACATGTCTCTGAACCATTCCAAACTTGTGTTACAATGAGGCGCGAAGGCCTATTTATTATTGAGAAACAATGGAATAACCCTTCACATTCCAAAGCCGACCCTTAGAAGATGAAACGCCTAATTGTGGGCCCCGTTTTGGGTAAATTGGTACATCAATTTCCCGGGGTCGTAACTTTGGCATACGATCTCCGTTTGACGCGTATGATAGCTCGTTAGAAAGATCTATCTGAGAACTACCATTGTTGAAATGGGCAACATCGGTCCATTGCATGGACCCATGTTTCCCCTGGATTCCCCAAAAAACGTCGTTTAGGGCCTCAAAACGGCTCCGGAAGTTCAGGACTTGAAAAACTGCTAAAAATAGTAAGTTGTGCTACAATGAAGGAAACTGAAAATGCTAAAAGAGACAATTGTGGGGGTCCAAATGGGATAGGTGGGTGGCCACCAACATCCACCTGGATCATTCCTCCCCCCTTAGGAAGCAATGGTCCCCATTGCGTTGAGTTCCTCCATCTGCTGAACTTGTCCTGCAATCTTTGATGTGTCCAGCAATGGTGGGAAGCATGGTCGACGACGGTCCACATTGAACACTTGGTGCAAGCGAAGGAATGGAGGAATGATGTGCTTCAAAGCATTGTTTCCCATAGCCTTGGTACGGGTGTAAGGACCATGTCGAAGTGGTCGGAGCTTCTGATGGGTTCTTGTGAGGCGTTCTTTCTGCAGATGTAACCAAACTTTATTGCCCACCTGAAACTTGTGTGGTACCCCTGTGGGTGAGGAGAAGTTGTTCCTGTGTTCTGTCATGACCGTGTCCCTTTGCTGCTGCTGCTGTGTGGAGGAACCCTTTTGCAGTGGCCATGGATGTAGCAATGATCCTCTCCTTACTTTGGGAATGAACCATACAGATGAATTTCCTGGTCTGTGATATGAGCTTGCTGCCTTTCTTAGCAGTGATCAAAGATGTGGCGGTAGGTGGGGCTACCTCCGGTATCCTGTATAATGAATTATTGAAAGAAATAATGACAGCACGAGGCCTTGACTCATACACAACATGTCGCCTCCACAAGTATGGTTGGGCTAATAATACATCACAAACATCCAGAGGTGTAACATCACACAATACCTCGTCGGTGAATGGTTTGATGCTGTAG
>APFE030138437.1:145280-168954 GCA_000404065.3 Pinus taeda | reverse complement strand
CATATTAGTATGTCATATAAAAGTATTCAACAGAAAATTGTTATGATTTTAATGCCAACATGAAGCTATCGAAACAATATAATCACCATCTATAGAATCCTCCAAATGTTTGATAAATCGATCCTCAAAATTTGTTTCCAAGTGTCCCATTATTTATTTTTAAACCTGCGTGAATTTCATAAAAAGTGTGTTTGTTTTTTTTTTTTTTCCCTCCATTATGTAATTTGAATGACTTACCAATAAATCACAAGTCACATTATGTAATTTGAATGACTTACCAATAAATCACAAGTCACATTTTTGAATTTAATGGAATTTGGGAAATTTTAATTATTCTAAATGAAAATTGAAACAACTTGACAAGTGGCCAATCTAAATCCAAGATTTTTAGGAAATATAATTCAAAAATATTTGCCAAATCATTTTTCATATCTTTTGAATTCATCCTTTCCAAGATTTTTAGGAAAATGAAATTCCAAAATATTTGCCAAATTATTTTTCATATCTTTTGAATTCATCTTTTTTGCCTAAAAAGTGGATTCTTTAACCAATTTTTATTCTATAAAAGCTTGAGAAATGTTTATGATTTTTTATATATATATTTTTTTGTTGCAGGTGGAAGCATGGAGAAAATCTCATCTCTGTAGTAAGAACTTATTTATTTATTTTTTGTTATTTAATTATTAATTTTTTTTATCAATTTTTTTTTAAATTTATTGATTGATTTTTTTCTCTGCAGCTTGGCAACACTACTGGGTGGCTGGCCATAGCTCTGTGGCTGAGCCAATGGATGGCCATGGCCTTGGCTACTCTCTGCATTTAATTGAAAAACCGTTTTTTTTCACGCAACTTCACAAATAACACTCCAAAGAACCCTGAAAATATCTCAAATATTGCGAATTTTGCGAAAATATTCCTCGCTTAAGATAATTCACCCCGTTCTGAGAAAAACCCATGTTTTAGATTTTTCAGATTTGTTTTCATTTGGTCACAAAATTCATTTTAAAAATGACGTTTTTAAGGGGTTGCGTTTTGAAGATGATTTTTTTTTCATTCACAAAGTTCTTTATTGTATTGCATATTAGTTCTCTAGCAAGAGTATTTTTATTTGAAATAAATCAATAGATTTTCTGATCTTCCAGATCGCACGAAGCGCGGGAAGAGAGCATACTAATCTCTTGATTTTTTTATTTATGTAGGTTAGCGTGGATGGATAAAACACAATTAAGATCTGCAATCAAACCTCGCATTGTCTATACTCTTTCTGCAATGTCACGGGGGCATTTAGATTCTCGGAAGACAACGCTTTCCGATAATCAAGCTCCTGGCTCACCCGTGATACAGAAACAAGACATAAAAATGCAAATTTATTCATGATGATTTAAAATATGACTAAAATAAAATTCTAATGAGAATGACTTCTAATGAGCTCTCATTTTTATTTTTTAATCTATTCTACCTATCTTGCTTGAAAGATTTATTTATTTCCTAAGTAAAAGAATGCCTCCAGTGAAGCCATCCATGGATTAAAAATTCGAACATGCTCACATTAGGATTTAAAAATTTTACATTATGTTTTACAAGTATTTGAGAATCTCGTCTTAGAGTTGGCTCAAAGTGATTGTCCTTACTCTCTAAGAAGTACCTGTCCAACATTGTCAAAGCTCTCATTCGTATATGGATTAGTGAGAAATGGAGAGTTTAAAATAAAAACTGAATTTAAATTATCTATGTGCGAAAATAAAATAAAATAAAAATGCTCCAAACTTTGAACTCCTTTATGAACCTGTTGTCACCAAGTTCCACAAATTAGTCCATAAAAAAAACTACATGAAACAATTACTAAATCCTTCTAGTTGTACTTCCCCGGCAACGGTGCTAAAATGTTGGGTCTAAAATGCGGATGCAAATTAGAGTTCAATTTAATGTCAACCCGGGAAGGTAAACTTAGAAGTGCCTATCTAAAATATATAGATCTAGAAAGATTTCTAATTCATTTATGTAATATATGAGGAAAAATGCTCCTAACTTTGGAGAACCAGGTTGTCCTTCCCTACAATACTACTTTCATGAAGATAAATCTAAGAGCACTAATCAACAATGGCTTATGATGTAGAAGATGTAAAAGAAGAGGCTCCTAATTAAGGAGGTCCAAATTGTCCTTCTTCACAATTCTACTATATCACAATCACCATTGCTTCAAACCAGAAATGCATAAATAACTTCAAATGAGAAATGGAGAATGAAATTCAGTTTTAGTTCAAGATCAAATAGAAGGGGAATTTAACTTAAATTCCTTGTTTCCCTTCATATGTAGATAGATTAAACCCATATTCATTCAGGAAATCATCACACATCTAAATACATCTTGGAAACATAAATAATTATACCTTAAAATAAACATGCAAATGACGGTGATGGGGGCCCATCATATTCCACAAGCATTACCACTTCAAAGGAACTCAAATGTAGAAGCAACAAAATTCCAAGTATGAGTTCTTTATTTCCAAAATCTCCATCATAGTGTACAAACCAAACTTTTCTAAGATTACATGAAGAGTCCTAAAATTCTAAGATACAAATGAAGAGATTGTACTCTATTTATACAATGAATGGGATAACAAAACTCATAGATGATGGATCCACTAATCTCTCTTTTGTTCCATACATCTCTCTAACCATTTAGATACATAAACCCCCCTTTTGTCCTTAATCTCTCCATGAGGTCACTTCATCTTTCTCCCATTGACGGTTTATTCTTCTCCCAAATTTTCGAATTTGATCCGTCAGCCACATAAAGGTGTCTTGGAAGGCTTCCTTAGAACTACACATGTCACAAAAACAACCCCACTTTTCCATTCATGAAAGTTAAAATATAATTATTTTCTAATATATTAATCAAGAATTTCTCTCAAAAATACTTAAAAATAAATAATATTTGGAAAATATAAATGAGACCCATTAATGGTGAATAGTAGGGAAAATGGAGTGACAAGGTGGTGAATAATGAGTGATATAATGGAAGCATAGGTGAAAAATGTATGGTAATGAGTCACATTTTGAAGCCCAACAGGCACCATGCATGCAATGAGGGAAAAGTCCAATTCTAATTGAGAGGCCAAAGCCTCATGCACCACTCCTCCTGAGGACTTCTTCTTGGACTTCTTGAGTGGACAGTTTGTAGAAAAATGGCCCAACTCATGACAATGAAAGCACTTAACTTTCTTCATGTATTTCTTCTTACCTCCATGATAAGAATCTAATTCAGAATGTGAGGCTTTCACTTTCCCCTTCTTCGCCTTAATCAATAAGGCACAATTCTCTTCATCATCAGTCTTTGATGAAGAGCCATCCTTGGTGTTCCTCCTGATCTCCTCCTCATCAAATCCAACCATAGTCGTTCCCAATATGGTATCTTCTCACGAACATTGACAGAGTCCTGATAGCTATGCCAACCGTTTAGGTGTCCTAGAAGAGGAAGACTCACCATATCATCCTCAACAACTATGGTCCCAACACTTCCAAGTTCATCAGAACACTAAGTGAACATGGTCAAGTATTTTGGAATTGTCTCGCCTTTCTCCATTTTTATTTCACGAAGTTTATCCTTCAGTGCCAATTTCCTTTGGTCACCATTGTTCTGATACAAGTCCATTAGTGTTTTCCACATAGAATACAAAGTTTCCTTGCCATGAAGACTCATGACAATGTGGTCTCGAACTCCCTTAAGGATTATCTACCTCACCTTCGCCACATGTGCATATGAATATATTATTCAACTATCGTCTATCATGTATGTAACCATAGCATAAAAAGCATGCACATAAACCTCGTGTATATAAGCCTAATGCACATAACAATACTTAGCATACATACCTGCATGCCAAACATACAATACTTATATGACTATCTTCTCTTGCCTTGAGGTCCAATTCTACAACATCACTTTTAATGATCTGCATCTCATGTTCTATCTCATCCAACGCATTAGCATCATAACAACCCATAGCATCATGATGACCTAAATTGCATAGAATGACTTCACAAGGCATATTTGACCTACTATTCATGCATAACTATAACCAAGACTATACATGCCTAGCAACTACATATAGACATATAACACATGAGTGAAAAACCATATACACACCATTCTAGCCAGAGTCCACTCATCAATGCATGACCACATCAACTACACAAACCATGACCTCATGCATGACGACACTAACCACCTCACGTTCATTTGATAACATGTGAACGCTCATGTTCATAACAATGCATAATCAACCATACACATATGAAGACATACTCCATGTCAAAATCTTCAACCTTCACATGGCAACATCACTACAACCATGATAAACACCATGAAAATGCAACACGAACATGGAATACATGCATAAGGAAGACATATGCAACCAACATGAATGCATGACCAACGCACAACCCAAGGAGAGCACAACCACCCCTCTGATAGCACTCTTTAACACCCTCCTCCCACATCTACCCAAGCAACTGGCCAATTGAGGTAAACATGCAACATCATGCCACTCTGACATGATTCGACCTCCTAAGTCACAATAAGGAAGTGGAATTAATGGAAACACACCATGCATACATCCAATATCATCAAAAAAACCCTCAGAGGAAAATTATGCCACTCAAATAGGCTATCTGTTCCCATTGTGTTTTAGGTCTCTTGGGTCATAGTCGCTCTCATGCTATGGGCAAGGGAGTGACCAACAACCTAATGTTGCTCTCACAGGCCTGCTTGCTAGCGACTGTGGACCAGAATTGTCAGTGTTGTGCCGACGTCTCCAGGATATCAGCCACTTTTTTAGACCCAGAGCCTAGGTCATTACCCAGAACTAATCAATTTCTTCAAATCAGTAAAGTAACCCAGAAATGATAGTACTAAAGAAAATACTTGTTCAAGACCTTAAATAGACCCCTATAGCCATGAGAGGCATTTTGTCAAACATATCATCGACATTTAATCTACAAGTGTAAATAACATAGTTAAGTGTAGGGATCTCATACTCATCTGAGAATTGTTATGAACCATTTTTTCCCCGTGCCATTTGCTGCATTATAATCTATTAGGTCATAGGCACATTATCCATTGACATACAAGTAAAAACATGCTAAGAGCTATACACAATTGTTTTAATAAAATTTACATATAACCAACATAATAGGAACAGAAATACAACAACAATATCAGCCATCGAATCCATAAATACATCAGCACCTTTATACATGAAAATCAAGGGAATTTTTTTATGATTAATGAATACAATGAACCAATTGGAGATGGGACTACCACGTTCCACCTAACTTTTGAATGGCTCAGCCAAATCTCTCTTCAACCATTCACTGTTATGCCATATTCCAAACGTGAATGTGGGATCTCATAGAACACATCAATCAAAACCCATCCAAGGTTTGCAGAGGCCATACACCCCAACCCATCAAACATTGATTCCACCTTAGGATCAGACATCATCAAAATGATCATCAGTTTGGTCTTCATCCAAGACTTATGGAGCTTCCATAACATTTGTCCAACCAAGGCTTCGAGAACTAGTAACTCAACCCACAACCTATATAGGGTTTCTAGAGATTTTTTCCAACCAAGGCTTCAACGACTAGTAACTCAACCCACCAAGGGCTTCCACAACACTTTTCCAACCAAGGTTTCTAGGACTAGTAACTCAACCCAAGATGTTGCAGGGCTTCCAGAGTGTATGTTCAACCAGGGCTTCCAGGACTAATAACTCAATCCAAGCTAAGCAAACATGAGAACCAACCAAAACTACGCAATGAAAGTAAACCCACAATCACCATGGCTATCCAGAAAATGGCAAGGCTAGGAAAATCCACTCTCAATCAAGGAAATCCTCCACACTAGTGATAGATGATGACAAAAACACCACATGAATGTGTCATGCATGCCAAAACTAGTGAAAAAATAATACATGCAACTTGGTACTTGCAAGAAAATCTCATGTAGCTATTGATCCTAATGCCCTCTTGCGCTTTCCTGTTACTCCTTTTCCTTCTTTCTCCACAAAATCCAAGTATTCCACACCCTCCAAGAGTTCTCCAAGAAAACTCTAAGTCTCTAAGAGTATGAGAGAGAGAGAGAGTTAGAGAGAGAATAATGAGAGAGATCCAAAACTGAACTGGTCAAGTCCTACCCAATGATCCTTAGAAGCCTTTTATTAATGATGGCTCTATTTTCTTCATTTTCCATTATTTTCCTTCATTTTCCTCCTCACATACAACTTATGACCTTTCACCTTCCTTTTCTCCTAATTTCAAAATACCTTTTTTCCTCTTTAATGCCTTAGTCATTGCCTTTGCCAATTTCCTTAGCCATAAACGACCAAATGAACACCCACTAGGATGTCTTACCCAACATTCAGCATGGAATACATGTGCCATCACCGTGACCTTTTATATTTTTACATGAGTTTTGGCTCTCCTTTGTCCTCACCCTCTCTCCTCTCTATCTTTCTTCTTGTCTCTCTCTTTGTGTGACACATCTCTTTCTCTCTCTTTGTGAATATGTATAGTTAAAAATCTTGTTATATTGTAAGTTCATTATAAGCATTAAGTCTTATGTGCTTATTTATTAAATGCAATCACGGCTTTCGGGTATTTGGTATTGATAAGCCATGGTATGTTCCTATAGTATTGTAATAAAGTCTATTTTCAAATTATGGTAAAGTGGAAGTGAATATGTATGATAAAAAATCTTGCTATATTATATTTTTATGTGATTATTTATTAAATTTAAATATAGTTATGAAAATATTATTTAAGTCTATATGAATTTTTATTTTACTTTTTACATTTTAGCTTTTGCATTTCTATATATTTTAAGTTTAAGTGGAATATGAAACAGACATTCATATATATCTATATTCTCTCAACATTTAATAAAGATTGACCATCTTACACTGGGCTGTCTCTCAAGACAATGACAACGTTACTACTTTACATTTAAATATAAATTAATTAATTAATTAAAAAAAAACAAATTATTTAATCCTTAAATGTAATTAAAAAATTTAAAATTTAATTTTGTGAAGACGACTTATTATTATGAAAGTAAGTAGTCTTTGAAGTAATAATTGTTATGAGACACTTTGAAATAGTAATTGAACTAGTAACACTCAAAAAATAATTATATCAAAACACATCCATGTCCTCCCTTTTAAAAGCCTACTAAAAATAACCCAAAAATAATGGGGAATCGTGGTAATAATATTGACCAGCTCAATTTGAATCCTAAATAACTTTTGTGAACATAACTTATGAATTATTATAACAATTTTAAGATTGTTATTAACAATCTTATTCTTTGATTCTTGATGACAACAAATGGATAATAAGAACGTATTTACGACTTTCAATTGTGTTGAAAGGATATAATTACCAATGCTATGAAAAGGTATATTTATTCCCAATCAAACATAGTTACGTATAATATTAATCTATTTAAAAAAATTATATTTATCATCTTACGAGTTTGACTGACTTGACCAAAGCATATTTGTTTCATTTAAAAGATAGGAAAAAAATCGTTGAAGCTTTAAGTATCCATGAATCGCTCAGAATGTCTTGGAAACGTTTAGACATCTTTATTCAAAGTTATATATCCATTTATAGCATTTTTGAAAAAGAATTAAAGAATACATAAATAATACAATCTATGAGATGTGGTTCTCCACTGCTCTCTGTTTTCCTATTCGTCACAGCCTGTGTCTTCTGACAACAATACACCGAATGATGCGCAGTTACACGGAGTTTACTAGATTTAACTATGGAAATATTGAAGATGGAAGATTCCGCAGATTCTCTACTTGCATCTCAAACTGAATCATGGCCATCATAGCAAACGTTGTTGTATAGCTGTTATTTGCCTGCCTTTAGCGATCACAAACAAATTCTTGCCATCAAATCTGTTCTATTGATGTTATATATACAGCTCATACCCATCAATGGCCGGCTCCTGTGCTCGGAGTAGAGAGTAGCTTGCGCTTATCCTTTTTAGCATCTCCATTTCTGTGATGGGATTTCATGATGTAGCCGTTCATTGTATGAGATTGAGGCCGGATTATCTGCATGTGACCGACGCCGGGGCTACGCTTTGATTTGGAGAGGCGCTGTTCGGTCATTATGGCATTTACTTTAGGACCGAATCCAGGCAGCGTTACTTTTCCCTTCGATAGCAGATGGAATACGCGCTCGGCCTTTTTCAGTGCAGGCGATTCGTCGGCCTTGCTTTTAGTTTGAACATTCGTCAGACTAACCTCGAACGATAACTTGTCCTCATCTTTCGGGGCATTCTTCTCCGACGAGCTGCTCAAGGGGCTTATTTCTTCATCACTAGGCACTACTGCCTCCTTCTGCAGGCTGGAGCCATCGTCAAGAAAGGACTTGGGATTGGGGTCGAAGGTTGATGGATCGTCGGTGGCTATATATAGATTTTTCTCGAGCAATCTGCCACTGCAGCTGCTATGGCCTGCAAAATGCAGGAAAGAGATTATAGCCAGCAACGCCATTACGGGGATCTTCATCATAAACTTTCTGAGTGTTAACAAATAAACAATATGAGATCTGATCAATGTCAGCAGATCGGAGCTCACTGATTTGCAGAAAATATAATCGATATGAAATCAGGGGAGCAGAGAGAAGAGAATGAATGTGAGTCAGTATAGAGAGCGAGAAAGGAAAGAAATAGATGAGGAATTATGTTGTACTGGTGTTCGTACTTGTAAGTTCTGGGAACCTCTTGACCGACTTCTCCATCGTGGGGAATTAATCGCTGGTGTCAGTTGTTAACGCGGCAACGTGTTGACTTCACCATTCGTCTATCACATAGACGGTGGAAGTGCGACACACCGAATCTGTGGCAACCACAACAGAATGGACAGTCAAAACTGCTCATATGAAGGCCCAACCTAATTAAATAATTTCCTCAGGCAACGCGGATCACGAATGGTGTCTGTAAAAGTTTTATTTATTCTGAGCATAATTGTTTTGTCGAAAATTTTGTCAGGTTTTCCATTAAATTGAAGTTAGGTCATAGTTTCAGACAATTCGAAAAAGAAATTGCTGCAGAATTAAACGTCTCCCAATCCGATCCCAACAGTTTTTATTTGACTTTGGCCAAAGACTGACGAGATTTGAAAAACAATTTGTTACAGAGTTAAACTGTTCCCATCTTTTTTTTTTCAATTTGACTTTACGAAATGCCTGACGAATGCAGCAGGTTAGCTGGGATTCCGCGCATTGGAACGGTATTGAATAGTTATGCGTCCATTCATATTCCTTCAAAAGCTCCTTATTTGGGCGATGGTCGTAAAAGCAGACGTTGAATGTTCAAAAATATTCGGAAAAAGCCGTTATCAAAATAACTTGAATGCGTATGAATGCAAATAAAGAATGGAGGAAGGTGGGTTCTATATAAAAGTTTATGCAACATCTCACCTACTTTTATCGGAATTTTCGTCGGTTGCGAATTTCTGTGATGAAATTTGGACATGACAGTGGAGTTTTCCTTGGTGAAAAGATGTTTTTATACAAGAAACACGGGAATTTTATGTTGAGTGATAGTAAATATGTGGGTTGGCTGACCTCAGAACAAATGTTCTTTATCGCGGACAGAGACAGATCCTTGAAGAACACGCTGGTCACGTTTATAGACTGAGCTAATTAAGCTAATATGCTAATTACTTCTTATTCTTATTGGCAATTTTATTTAGTTAAAATTTCGAAAATTTTAATTTAATTGTTAATGATTTTTAAGTGGATATAGAAGTTTAACGTATCTTAAATATTTTATAATATTTTTATTTTAAAAATTGTTAGGTTAAAAATGTCATTAGAAAGTGCGAAAATATTTAGAGGGGTGAATTAATATTTTAAAGCTTTGGGCCAATTTAACATACTTAATAATACAGTAATAGAGGACAATGCACCAATCACATAAAATTGAAACACAAATAGTTTACATGGAATTTTACACATAAAATTGAAACACAAATAGTTTACATGGAATTTTATACTAGAGAAAACGACAAGTTTTTTTGTTATGATGTAAATATAAGCTTCATCTTCAAATTACATCAAGTTATGTAGGCCAACCTCTAGGATGCTTCAACCCCCATTTCTTTGCAATCACCAACTTGATAGAAGCACCAACTTCCACTATTTGCAGGCTCCAATTTGTTGGAGGCACCAACTGCATAGTATTTATAGGGACCAACATGAAGGATACTTCAATTTCTCTTATTTTCAAGCAGCTACTTGCTCATCCTTTTAGATCCCTCTTTCACCTAATTTTCAAACTGAGATCCATGGCCATTTTAGTTAAAATATTGTTGAACCAGATGTTTAATTCTCAGATTTGTTGCACTCTCCTCTGCAACAACCAATATTTTCCCAATTCTATGATCCAATTAAAAATCCTCTCACTTACAACATCTCACTCTTTGATTTGCTCTCTGATCGAGTTCATTTTCTGCAATTGCCTTCGTAATTCTTTAGATCAACAAACCATAAATCCACAATCATTTTTTTTCTACCAAGATCTACACTCTCCACAATATTTTATTTCCAATTGTATTTTAGACCTGCATTAAGCTCAATGCTACTCAACTTCCTCTCCTCTCTTCATTATGTTCGAGCTACATGTTCTTATATTGCTAATAGCAACTATCACACTCTATTATGCATGGGAACACTCAATGTAACACCCTCCTCACACATCTACCCAAGTAACCAACCAATCGGAGTAAACATGCAACGAGAGACTACTATGATTGGATTTGACCTCCTATGTGACCTTAAGGAAATGGAATCGACGGAACACATAAACCAACCTATCCACATCAACAACAAACCCTTCAGGAGACATGTCATCCACTCATACATCTTGTCCCTAGGTCCCATTGAAGTTCTGGACATCTTAAGCCTCAGTCCCTCTCATGTTATAGCCATGTGAGCATCCAGAAACCCATATTCGCTTTCACAGCCTTGCCTGTTAGCGTCCAAAGAGCCAATTTGCAAGTGTTGTGCCAACGACGCCGGGATTTGAGTCACTTTTCGAGGCCAAGAGCCTAGGTCATTGCCTAGAATGGAATGATAGCTTAAGATCATTCAAAGAATAGGGAAACAATGATGTAAAAGAAATAAGTTAAAAAATACCTTAATCAGATCCCTACTAGCCATGTGAGGCATTTCGTGAAACATATCATCAACATGTAACCTACAAATGTAATCAACATAATTAAGTGTAGGGATCTCATACTTATTTGAGAATTACTATGAACCATTGTTCCCTCATGTCATTTGTTTCATTATCATTTATTAGTCCATAGATAAATTATCCACTCATTTACAAGCCAAAACACGTTGAGAGCCATACATAGCTATTGTCATAAAACACACATATAACTAGCATAATAACAACAGAAATACTCATGAAAGTACAACCATATAGAATAATCCATCAAATTTCTCATAGAAATACAAGAAGAAATAACTTTTCATTAATGATGCAAAAATCAACCCCGGGATGGGACTTCCATGTTCAACCCGACCATAGCATGGCTGATCCAAATCTCTCTTCATCCATTCATCCTCGTGCTATATTCCAAGCATGAATGTGGGACTCAAACCAAAATATCCAACAAGGGCATACCAACGCTAAACCACTTCACCCTCATCAATAGAAACTACGCTTTACCGTAATCTATCCTGGATCACTAGGCCAACACATTGAACACATCATAACAGGCTTTACCATGATCTCCTCCTTATCACTAGTCCAAACAAGCATGGATGCCACTAGATTTCTCCACCTACACTGTGAGGAATTATCCTGTCTCCTAGTCTCTCAAGCTTTACCGCAATCCAAACCCGGATCACTAGGCCCTAAACCAAGAACGACTCTCCAGGATTTACCACATATCCGAAACCTGGGATTACTAGGCCCAACAGTGAGTAAACCTCCTCTTGGCTTTACCATATATCCTGTCATTCACCTACAAAGATTCCTAGGCCCACCGAGGCAACACAATTCTAGCTTTACCTTAACCCACAATTTACCTTAGGGGTCACTAGGCCAATGTCTTTATCGTGATCAATAGTTTGGTTCAGGGACCACTAGGCCATGTTCTCTATCATTCGGAGATCCACCCCACTGAGCTTCGAATCCATTCGAAAATCCAACTTGAACAAAACATTTGAACCCCATAACACCATGGTTATTCGGAAATGCCAAGGCTAGGCTGAAAACATTGTTACACCTGGAAAAACCCATGCCACAATAACAAAAGAACCACATGCAATACCATGAATGCCAAAGCTAACAAGGAAAATACACATGCAAATCGATACCTTCAATGAATCATGTTGAAGATGTTTGATCATGCTTTTCCCTACGTGATCTTTGCTTCCTCTTTCCTTCTTTGCCTTTCTTACTCCAATGCCAAAATGCTTCGAGAAATCTCTAAGTGTCCAAGAGTGAGTGAGAGAGAGAGAATAATGAGAGAGCTCCAAAAATCAACTTACAAGAAGTTACCCAATGATCCTCATAAGCCTTTTATGAATGAGACCTCCATTTTCCATTATTTTCCTTCAATTTCCTCCTCACATGCAACCTGTGACATTTCACCTCCCTTTTCTCTTAATTTTCTATTATTTTCATGAATAAATGTGCCAAAAATTCCATTTTTCCTTTCCACAGGTTTAACCATTTCATTTTCCAATTCCTTAGCCATAAAACAACCAAATGAACACCCCTAGGATGTCTTGCCCAACGTTCAACTTGGAATAAGTGCCCCATCAACCATCGATATTATTTTTTCCTTTATTTACTTTTATTACATGGAACTTTCACCAGGATTGTTACACTCAAATTTTATAGTGCCTTCTTTCCATTTATATATCCCGTAGTTTTATTTGACCCCATTTGTACAAAATTTGGCGTACAAACAAGCTTTAATATTCTAACAACATTTAGCGCTCGAATGCTAAATTTCCGTCTTATATCTTGTCATGGTTAGCTCCAAAGTGCACATGACCATGGGCCTAAAACACGAGATTAAGCTCAAATGGTTCTTAGCCTTGGTCCACTACGGAAAACTTAATGGTTACACCACCAATAGTTTCCAAATCTAGCTAGGAAGTCTGATCTCAATTGATGACTAAAACATCACTTTGAGCCCCCTTGCTTCTATTCAACATGTAATGAAGGGGTGTGGGGTTGTTCAATTTGTCATATAGGAAATGAAACAACCCCCATCTTTTTTTGGTGCACTAATTGATCTTGTGATCTAATCACATCTAATGGCATAGAATTCACTCTAGGCCTTGTTGATGGTGTTAAAAATCTACCAACCAAGGAGGTTTCTCCTGTATGAAGTCCCAACTAGACCTCATACCATTTGGAGTAGGAGCCCCAACCAAGAAATAAGGCCGGTTATCATTATCCTTAGGAATTTTTCTTGGCTATAATTATCAACGTAAGAGATTATACAAACAAACTTTGGAACAGGCAAGGAAGTTGACATTGTGAGGCATACAATCACAATGTATATAATGGACTTTGAGGGAAGGGACAAGACAAAGTGAGTCTCTAGAAGAAAAATAATAGTACTATCTTAAAAGATACACACAAGGGCGTGGAAAGAGATCGTTATTTAACCTGCAAAGTAGTTCACAAGAAAACAACAATCATAAAATAAAGTAACAATGCACATTATAAAGAATGCATGTCAAAGTCAATGAAATAGTTCATTTTCATTAGTATGTCTTAACATAAATATACACTACAAATAATGAAATAATAGTATCATAATCATTCACAACATATGCATAAAAGTGAAGTGGTTATGACAGCTTTATATATTAAGTGAAAGCCCCAAGCTATACAATTACAATGTTATCACACTAGCCCCAATCATAAAATATTAAGTCACCACTTGCTCTACCAAAGAAATATCTTCTCTCCTATGCCAAATTAGAGAGGCCAAGGTGAAAAGTCCAAAGTCGTCTCTCTTAAAAAGGTGTATTTATAATAAATAAAGTGACTCTCCACCTCCCATGTAATTTGTAACCTCCCTCATGACTCTGGGGACTTTTTGAATTCTTATATGAACTTTGCATTTCAGCATGACATTACAAATTTCTAGTGAATTTCCACATACAATTTTTTTTATTCGACTTTGCCCAAAGGTGGACGATATTTGGGAAAAAAAAAGCTAGAGTTAAACTACTCCCAATCATTTTTTTTAATTTCACTTTACGAAAAGCATGAGGACTGCAGTAGAGTAGTCGAGATTTGGTGCATTCGAATGGTATTGACCAGTTTACGTGTCTATTCATATTATTTCAAAAGCATCTTATTTGGGCAATGAATAGAATAAGAGACGTTGAATGTTAAAAAATATTTGGAAAAGTCGTTATCAAAATAACTTGTAACTTAAGCGTCATGTGAATGGAATTGCAAGTCAAATATACAACTTTAAATAAAGAATGAATATGGAATACCATCTGAAATGTCACCTAATGCCTAGAGATTTTTTTGTCAACTATAACAAGTTGTTGTTAATGTAACCCATGGCTTAAGAGTATTTTGAAAGTGGTTACAGATAACCATATGAATGTAAATAAATAACAAACAAGGTGGGATGCAGATAAGATTTCATGCAACATCTCACCTACTTCATTCGGAATTTTCGTGGGCTAGGAATTTTTGTTATGAAATTTGCACATGGCTACGGAGTTTTCCTTGTTGAAAAGAGGTTTTATATACAAGAGACAATAGAATTTTATGTTGACTGATGGTAATATGTGGCCTTGCTGACCTTAGAACAAATGTTCTTTATTGCAGAAAAAGACAGATCCTTGAAGAACCTACGGGTCACGGTTATTTACTTCGCTAGTTATGTTAATTACATTTTATTCTCGATTTTATTTAGCGCAAACTTTTAATTTTTTAATTTAATTAATAATTATTATTAATTGGATAAAGAGGTTTATTTATATTAAATACTTTTATATTATTTTTAAAATAAATTATTTTTAAAATAAATTTATTTTAAAAATAATTATTTTTAAAAATAAATATATTTAAAAATAAAGTTATTTTAAAAATAGTTATGAATTTTTTGTTATGTTAATTAAATTAATTAATTAAAAAATGTTATATGAATATGTTGGAAACTAGGAAAATACTTAGACAGGGTGAACTGGCATTTTAAAACTTTTAAATAATTATTTGGTCAATTTAACATACATAGTTTCCAAATCTTGTTAGGAAGCTTTATCTTAATTAATGACTAAAACATCACTTCATGTCTCATTGTGTCTTTCCGATGTTTAATGAAGGGGGTGGGGGTCCATAACTTGTTACATAGGTAATTAAATGACCCCCACCTTTTCTAAGTGTGCCAGTTGATCTTGTGATCCAATCACATCTAATGGTATAGAACTCACTTTGGGCCCCCCCTCCCTTTCCAAACTTTAACAAGGTTGGTTGGAGTCTAATTCTTATCATATGTGCCCCCCATGCCATGCGTCGACATGAAGGATAATAGAGCTCACTTTCTTGTCGTTGCTCGATGGCTTATGGAATATCATCCATGTCATATCCACATCATTACCACATGACAATTTTTCACATGTCATGCCACGTTATTGCTATTTCACTGCCACATATCACTAGGAGAAAGGCCATTTGGCAACCCAAAAAGTCCAAATCTACCTGCCATATACATCCTTACCTCATTATGCCACATAATCACCTTGATCCATGCCATCTCTTTGTGACTACAACCTATCTCCACATGTGCTTCCATGTCATATTAAGGTCCACTTGGATACCACTTCCTCGACTTGTTTCTCCCCATTCATTTATTGTGAGAAATTCCTTGGGTCAGTTAGTCTAATAAGTTCTTAAGCTCTTTCCACCATCTCCTTGGCGATAGGGCATTGTGACTAGCACCTTGATGCTCCACTACTCATCTCTTATCACTAATGTGTGTAGGTCCTTTGAACTGGGCAATCTGATAAGTTCTTAAGTGCTATATGTCTAGCCCCTTGTGACCAAGGGTTGTGAGTGGGGGCTTTGCTACCCTATGGTCCGTCACTCACCATTGTGTTCCTTGCATTATCGTTCAGTGTTGATCTGGTGAGAGGCCCATGCTAGGACCATGATCCTTCAAGGATCGGCTAACTAGTTGTCAACCAAGTCATCATAGGCTCAACTTATTATTAATAAAAATAACCAAGATATCAATAACAACATAAGCATTATGTTCATGAAAGTCTCAACAACATCCCCCTGAACTTGACATTACTTAGCATCAATGATAACAATTGTCAACCAAACATCTATCATATAAAAGTGAGTTATGAGTTTTTTAGGTGTGTAGTATTAGTAAACCATGATGTTAGTTCATTTTATTGTAACAAATCCTATTTACACATTAAGAATATCCATGGCCAACTGGAGAGGAATCTCGATGATTAAAAATAATTTTACACGTATTTTTAATATTATATGTTTAACATATATATATATATTATATATGTGTGTGTGTGTGTGTGTGTGTTTACATCTCTCTCTCTCTCTCTCTCTCTCTCTCTCTCTCTCTCTCTATAATATATATATATATATATATAGATAGATAATATTTCTTTTCTTTTATAATTAATAATAATAATATTATTATTTTAAAATAAAATTATAATTTAGTGAAATTCTATGATTTTTTTTAATGTCATGAGGTAAGTGCCTATGAATGTTTTTTTCCTTGTCGAAAGAGACCCATAATTTTATTCATCGAAAGAGGAACAAAGTTATATTCTATATATGTAGAAATCAGTTCAAACAATTGGGCCAAAATGCCAAGGGAGAAGCAAGGCATGTAGGCCTGCCAAAGAAAAGCCCAACAAGGTAAACTGGAAACCATAAAAAAAACAACAAAGTTGAAAAACATTTACAAGCATAAGTTGGGCATAGGCTACTGAGAAAACCAAAGAAAAACAAGCCCAATGTCAATCTCCATAAAAGAAATAAGCAGATTCCCAAAAGACCCCTCATCATTCAATAGGAAATAACACATGAAAATGATGAGCACAACAACACAACATGGAAGAGGCATGAAACATTATAAAAGGAGGTCTCTTGCTACCTCAACTCCCCACATGGGCAACACCACCAACCACGAAACCCCTGACATGTGAGAAAGATGACTGCAACAACACAACATGGAAGAGGCCAAAAATATGGCAGCAATAGGTCGCTCACTTGATCCAGGTGGATATTGGTGCCCAATTGCCAAGTCCACTTGGACCCCCACCATTGTTTGTTTCAGCTTTTCAATTTCCATAACTGTAGCACAGTTTACTATTTTTAGTAGTTTTTGGGTCCTGAACTTCCGGAGTTGTTTTGAGGCCCTAAATGACGTTTTTTGGGAAAACTGGGAACAACATGGGTCCATGGACCGATGTTGCTCTTCCCGAAGTTGTAGTTCTAGGATAGATCTTTCTAACAAGATACTGTGCATGTCAAACAAAGATCGTATGCAATAGTTACAACCCCATGAAGTTGATGTACCAATTTACCCAAATGGGGTCCACAGTTTAGCGTTTCATCTTCTAGGGTTAGGTTTTTGGATGTTTAAGGATTTCCATTGTTTCTCAACAATAAATAGGCCTTCGAGCCTCATTGTAACATAGTTCAAAGGCATGTAGCCACCACATCTCTTCTCAGATATAAGCTACAATCGCCCTAGATGGTTTATTTCCATTGTTGTTTGTAAGCATATTTTAGTATTTTACATTAATGAAATGAAGCATTATTTCCATTGCATCTCTGTGTTTATGGTTATCTCTATAATTTGTTGCGTTCCTATTTAAATATGAATCAGTGGTATTAGAGCGGTATGCTTTTTCTCTATTTTTCTTTGCACGTCCCCAACAAGGTCAGGATATAAGGAGTTAGGGCTTGAACTAGTTGAACCTTTGCAAGACTAGCCTCACAAATCCCGATGGCCTCGCATGGTGGATGAAAATAAAGATGAGGGCACAGGAGATCCTATCAAAATCTTGCTCAAAGAAGCCCTCGAGTGACAAAGGAACGCGATGATGGACAACTTTGCCTAGATCCTTCAGTGGCTACCTAGGGATGACGCATCAGCTTCCAACAACTACTTTGGGAACACCACACAATTTAAGGCAAAAGTTAATTTTGAAATACCCATATTCAAGGGTCATATAGACATAGATGCTGTCGATAAATGGTTAAATTTGCAAGAGGGTTATTTTTCTATTCATGATTTTTCCAGTTGAGAAAAGATTATTTTCGCTCTTCTCAAAGTAGCACCCCATGTCAAGGACTGGTGGGAAACCTACTGCGAGCAGAAGGATGAAAGTACAGGCTCACTATTTTCAGCCGCACCCACTTGGGATTCATTCCAAGATGCCATCAAGGAGCCGTACTACCCTGTCGGAAGCTATGAGGATCAATAAATAAAGTGGACTACATTGCGGCAGGGAAGGGACAAAGACATGCTAGAGTTTACCAATATTTTCCATACCCTTCGCACAAAGTTGGTTATCAAGCATTCAGAGTAGTATTTGGTACTCAAATACTGTGGCTACCTGTAGAAGTACATCTAGGAAGAAATAGAATTCCTGAACATCCCCTCGCTCTGCACGGCATACTAATATTCCGTCAAGGTCGAGCAAAAGTTTAAAAAAAAGAAGCAAGACTTTAGATCTGTGAATCCAAAGAAAGGGAAAGGTGCCCCCAAACTATAGAACAAAGGAAAAAGCCAAGGCAGGGTGGTCCAAGACAACCCGCCAAAGCTGCAAGCAAATAACAACACCATAAAGCCAAAAAAGGACATAGGAAAGTGGTGTGAGTTCCATAAGAGCTCCACTCACAACACAAGTGAGTGTCGAGCCAAGCAGTCACTAGTGGCCGAGCTAAAGGTTTCAGAATCAGATGGATGTTCTGACTCTAGGTCAAAACCCGACAAGGGGAAAGACAAAGGGAAGAAGATTGTCGATGCAGAGCCCAACAACAGAATTGCCACCACGAAGATCCAGAAGGAGGAACTCGAAGATCCAAAGGAGGAGGAGCGTCTCCTCCACTCCTAGATGTGGGTAAAGGGCTCCCTGTTATAGTTCATTATTGACAGCGGGAGCCAAAAGAACCTCATTTCGGCAGAGGTCGTGAAGCGGTTGGGCTCACTGACCACAACACATCCACAACCATACACCATCAGGTGGCTTCACCAAGGGTGAGATCTTCACGTTAGCCAACACTGTCACCTTCAATACAACATCAAGCCCTTCACGGATGAGGTATTATGTGACATTGCTCCCCTTGAAGTTTGTTATGTATTATTAGGACAACCATACTTGTGGAAGCAACATGTTGTGTATGAATCAAGGCCCTGTGCTATTATTGTTACTTTGGGAAATAAGTTGTACAGGATACTGACAGTAGAACTGCCTACTGCCATCTCTTTGATTACTGCAAAATGATGCAGGAAGATTGTTTCCAAAACCGGGAAATTTGTTTCCTTGATGATACACCCTTAAGGAAAGAAGAAGATAGTGGCCACGACCTCCAGACAGGGCCCCTCTGCATGACAACTATAGATGGACAAGGTTGTGGAGGAGTACGAGGGCATCTTCACCTCCCCCGCAGGGGTTCCTCTACACTGTTAGGTCAAGCACTCCATCAATCTGACCCCAAGTGCGTCACTGCCCAATGGAACAATCTATCATCGCTTCATTCTGGAGAATGATGAAATCAAGAGGCAGATTCAAGAGCTGTTATAGAAAAATTACATATGTCCGAGTTCATCACCCTATGGGAGCCCGATCGTGTTGGTACAGAAGAAGGATGGTACTTGGAGACTTTGTATTGACTATTGGTCACTGAACAAGATCACTGCCTGTAATAGGTACCTGATCCCATGTATTAATGACCTCTTGGACCAACTGAAGGGGGAAAAATATTTCAGCAAGATCGATTTGAAGTGAGGATACAACTAGGTACCAATCGAACCCTCCAATGTGTGGAACACTGCCTTCAAAGACAAGGAGGGCATTTTCGAATGGTTGGTTATGCCTTTCGGATTAACGAATACTCCTGCAACCTTCATGAGGCTAATGGATGACATCTTGCGGCCATTCACCAACTCATTTGTAGTGGTATACTTAGATGACATCTTGATCTTTAGCCAGAGTTGGGAGGAGCACCTCCACCACATCCGATAGGTTCTCCAAACACTATGGCAACACAAGTTATGTGCCAATTTGGAGAAATGCACTTTTGGCATGATCCAAGTTCAGTATTTGGGATACATTATTGATGAGCAGGGGGTGCATGTGGATCCAATCAAAATCCAATTCATTCGAGATTGGCCATCTCCAACAACTCTGACAGAGCTCTGCAACTTTCTAGGTCTTTCCAACTTCTACTTCAGGTTCGTGTTGGGATTTTATCATATCACTTGGCCCTTGAGTCAAGTCACCAAGGGAGGAGCGAAAGAAAAATTATTTCGGTTTGAATCTCAACAGAAGGCATTCACAGTGTTGAAAGATCGCCTATGCACGACACCAGTGCTCACATTATGAGACTTGCAACAAGCATTTTAGGTCAAGATAGATGCCTCTGACTATGCTATTAGGTCAGTCCTTACTCAACACGGGCATCCAGGGGCATATCATAGTGAGACACTTTTAGACATAATGTAGAAGTATCCCACTTATGACAAAGAGATGTATTCATTATGCAGGCTTGCCGACAATGGAAGCATTACATTTTGGGGAAGGAGATGGTCATCCACACAAACCACCAACCCCTGCAGTTCACAGACCCAAGGGAAATTGCAAAATGATCGCCATCAGAAGTGGTCCACATACCTGCAACAATTCCATTTGAATATCAAGTATAAGAAGGGTAGCACCAATAATGTTGCAGATTACCTCAGTTGACCACCGATCATGGCGTTAACCATTGTACTCAACTCTTATTGGCACAAGAATTCTGATTGGCTACTTCTCTACAAAAGCGACCTAGAATTCGGCTACACATACCAAACACTCTTGGAGGGTCAGCATGTTTGAGATTTTCACCTCTAGGATGCCCTATTATGCCACCTGGGTCACCTTTGTGTTCCTTCAACCGAGCGTGCCAAGATTATTTGGGAAGCACACTACAGTTGGGTTGTTGGACATTTCGGGGTCGAGAAAATGGTGGCAGTACTGTAGAAGTATTTCTACTAGCCGAATCTTCGAGAGGATGTCGGGAAGTACATCAAATCATGCACTACCTACACCATTGCCAAACCGACTATCAAGAAGCAAGGCCTCTATTCGCCACTGCCTACCCCTAGTCAACCTTGGGAATCCATCTCCATGGATTACATGTTAGGCCTTCCTTCCACTAAGCATGGAAATGACTGTGCTTTTGTGGTCATTGATAGGTTATCGAAGATGGCCATTATGGCTTTCTGCAAGAAAAATATCACAGCAGAAGCCACTGCTAAACTCTTCTTTTAATGAGTGTGGTTACACTTTGGGATCCCATAGTTTATCATTTTAGATCGAGACAGCAGGTTCCTCAGTACATTCTGGTCCAATCTCTGGTTGATGCTCGACACCAAACTCACTAAGTCGACAACCTTCCATCCTCAAACTGATGGCCAGAAAAAGGTTGTCAACATGATGATTGTACACATTTTGCGCATGTACAACTCAAAGCATCCATGCACATGGGAAGAGAGCCTCCCTTATGTTCAACAAAGCTACAAACATGCTCTCCACAGCTTGAATGGCCACAACCCTTTTTAGGTGGGCTTGGGATTCTAACCACTATGTCCCATTGATGTGGCCATGCCATTTTCAGCTACTCACGCAGATTCGACTGATGTCCAACCTAAAATAGATAAGCCAAACAGCTTCATTGAACACATCCAACATATTTGCCAGTAATTCCATGACATTATAGAGAAATCAAATGCCAAGTACAAACAGCGACAAGATCAACATCGGGTGCCACACAAGTTTCAGGTGGGCGACAAAGTCTGGTTGCATTTGCAAAAGGAACGCCTTACCGGAGCTTATTAGAAACTCAGACCACTCTGATATAGTCCTTACACCATTACCAAGGCTATGGGAGACAATGCATTTGAGCTCAACATTCCCCCATTCCTTGGCCTGCACCCAGTGTTCAATGTGGATTGCCTTTGGCCATACTTTCCACCATTACTAGACACATCCAACGTTTTAGAACAGCTCACACCCACATAGTTAAATCCAGATTACATGGAACAAGCTGCAATTGATTGGATCATGGACACACAAATCAAGCACACTCACTAGCAAAATATCCAATTGTATCAAGTTGTCAAATCAGGCCAAGTCCTTCACCAGGGCACGTGGCTCACCACGGACCAAGTTTAGCAGAAGTTTCCTCATCTCATGGAGGAACTCAATGCAATGGAGACCATTACTTCCTAAGGGGGGAGGAATGATTCAGGTGGATATTGGTGGGCACCTACCAAGTCCACTTCGACCCCCACCATTATTTGTTTCATCTTTTTAGTTTTCATAATTGTAGCACAGTTTACCATTTTTAGCAATTTTTCGGGTTCTAAACTTCTAGAGCAGTTTTGAGGCCCTAAACGACATTTTTTGGGAAAACTGGGAGCAACATGGATCCATGGATTAATGTTGTTCTCCCCAAAGTTCTAGTTCTCAGAAAGATCTTTCTAACGAGATATTGTGCGCGTCAAACAAAGATCGTATGCCAAAGTTACGGCCCCGAGAAGTTGATGTACCAATTTACCCAAACGGGGCCCACAATTTGGTGTTTCATCTTCTAGGGTTAAGTTTTTGGATGTTTAGGGTTTTCCATTGTTTCTGAACGATAAATAGGCCTTTGAGATTCATTGTAACACAGTGTAGAGGCATGTAGCTGCCACATCTCTTCTCAGAGATAAGCTACAATCTCCCTAGCTTGTTTATATCCATTGTTGTTTGTAAGAATATTTTAGTATTTTACATTAATGAAATGAAGTATTATTTCTGCTGCATCTCTATGTTTATGGTTATCTCTGTAATTTGTTGCGTTCTTGTTTAAATCCAGATCACCGCCCCCTTAACTCCCCCTACAACTGCCACCACCAGCCACAAAAACCGTTGCAATGTAGCCACAACTGAGAGAAACTAGGGAAATGTAAGAAACGACCCATCAACGACAACAGATAAAAGAAACAACAACCCCCCGAACACCATCAAACTCGGATGCAGAGAGGAAGACTGGGCTACAACAGCTAGGCTACCAACGGTGGAACCCCCTCATAGTCGAACCCTAAAGAAAACCAAACGGAGGGAAAGAAATCACTTGAAATATTCCTTTGTTTAATATAAAATTTATTTCCTATGGATATTTATAGATCAAAGGTTGATATTTATCTCAAAAGTAGTTGTTCTCTTGTTTCTATTTTTATTAAGTTGATCAATTAAAAAAATTGTGATAATATGTCATAAGAATTCATGAGTTATGGTTTTTAAGTAGTGAAATTAATGATTCGTGATATTGTAATAACACCTATCTACAGGTTAA